>JABUQX010003546.1:0-12500 GCA_015478945.1 Trachelipus rathkii | reverse complement strand
TTTTATTATATATATATTTTATATAAATCTAAATTTATGTATGTATATATTTATATATATATATATTAATATATATATATATATATTATATATTAAACCTTAAATAACTTAAGTAAACTAAATAATTATATTTTAACCAACTATTATTAATTAAAGGCAATAATATACGGGTTAATAAAACTATTTTATAAAAAATAATAATTAAAAAAGCAATTTGTACCTCACTAAAAAAAAAAATAAAAAAATAAAAAAAAATCTCAAAAAATCAAAAATATTCTATGTGCCCCGTTCTAAAGTATTAAAGCTACCCGTTCGAGTGTAAAATAAAAAATATTGTTTTCATATTTAAAAGTTTTCGAAAGTTATAGATAGAGTCGAAGGTCATTTTATCTTGATATTTGTTCACATACAGTCGTCCCTCGTAGAGAACGCGGACTTATAGAACGCGATCTTGCTTTACCGCCGTTTTGGCAAAAAAAGATAATAAAAAGAAAAAAATAAAATTACAAAAGTAAAAAATAAAATTAAAATTCTTGTAATACATATGTTAAAAGATAAAAAATTAAAATTAAAATTGCAAAAAATAAAATAAAAATATACATACATATGTTAGATAAAGAAATGAAAAGAAAAAAAAAATATTTGGTGAAGCTAAAAAGGGCAAAAAGCCTTCAATACTGTAACGATGTATTCTCAAAAAAGCAGCCAATACAAACTACAGATTCTTGACTGCCTTCATCTCTTACACCTTCAACTTCATTTACAATTTGAAAAGAAACTATTTTTGTGCTCAATTGGCTAAAACTTTAAAATTTTATATTTACAGTCCTCAGGCTATTCAATTAAATATAATAAAAACAATTTTATTACAAAAATTGTGCAACCTATTGTAAATTGCTATTCTTTAATTTTAAAAAAACCAAAAAACTTAAGTTTTTGCTCATTTTAAGGTATATAATTATTTTAACTTTAAAGGATGAAATATGGTAATAATTAACCTAGTCAATAAAAATATGTTTATATACTGTTCTGTAAAAAACATGTATCTGCAATTTATTCAATTATTATTAAGGATAAATAAAATACTGCTTCTATTTTTTTCACCTTATTACAAAGGTTTAAATTTTAAAAATTTAATGATTTTTCATTGGGGTTTAAGTTTATAACGCGATATCGCCTATTAACGCGGCGGGTGGTCAGAACCTAACACCCGTGTTCTACGAGGGACGACTGTATATCAATTTTCAATATTATTTTTTTATGCATAATCATAAATGCTGCGTAAATGACAAATCAATTACTGAAAGGATTCATATTAAGACATACACATCTGCTGCAAAGTGAAGTCCCGTTAGTTCCGGCCGGAACCAAGCTAGTTCCGGCCGGAAACCGGACTCCGTGCGTTCACACACCGAACGTTAAAAATCGATTATTAATGGGTTCCGCCGGAAGTTCCCCTGGGCCCGGAACCTGGGGTTTCCGGTACATCCCTAATATTATATATATATATATATAATATATATATATATATATAATTATATATAATATATATATATATATATATATATATATATAATATATATATATATTATATATATATATATATATATATATATAATATATATTTCTATTTCGTCAAATATAACGTTACCACTAGGGTTAATAATTATGGTTGAACTTCATCAGGAAATATGTGAAGTGTAAATTATGGCCTATTCACTATACCCTCATATGATATAATCCCGACACTCAATACATCAGACGCTAGTATCATATTATTATTATTGTAATTAACTAATTATTTAATAAATCGTAATCCCTCATGGCAGAGATTATCTTCCATTATTACAGAATTAGGGGCTGTCCCATCGCATTATTAATAAATATTAGGATATAAAAACAATAATACTTCCGTAAATTTATGATGTTGGGTGATTATTTTGGTTTATGTAAGGTATGGTTAATTTAAATTCTGAAGCGAATTATTAGGTATCAATTCTTATTCGTACGAAAGTCTGACCCGTGATTAAACATGGAATGAGATCTCTCTCTCGATTATACTGTAATGAAGTATCAATAAGTCTTATATATATATATGTGAACAACATTACAACGTGCCCGTATATCTCAGTAGACACTTGATCCGGACTAGTATGACAGGTACTACCCCAACAAAAACTAGTAAACCAAAGAAATTCGGCTACAATACAGATTACATCGGCGAAGTGTCCAACTGGAGACACTGCATAAATTAACAGTGGACACAATAGATATTCGTTCTTAGAAATTTTATTTGATATAAAAACAAGATGGCCTATGACTCATGGCTCTCCCATCTCTGAAAACCCGTTAATATGAATTCATAATTTATGAATGAGATATGTAGAATGAAAATTTTAGAAAATTAGTTAGGTATCAGAGGGGTTAAGTAGATGATGAGATGACATAATTTCCATGTGTGTGAGTTAATAATCTTCATCTCGTTTAAGCGGTCTCGAACCTACGTGCGTTGTTATACTAAGCACATCGTGTCCCATAATCCCGATATAGAGTTCAAACATGTACTATTTATTTTGTAAATAAATAGATATTCAAGAGAATTCTCCCGGAGTTTTGATTGGTTTTAGAACCCTCAATAAAGAAGAATAGCGCTTTTTAGGATATTATCTAGAGAGGTTTGCGTTTCCTACAACTAAAAAAAAAGAAAGAACAAGCACAGAGAAGTCACAGCATAGAATGATGTCACAATGAAGAAGGAATAGAACGGAAGAAGTCCTTATGCATGGGACGCTGTGAGTCACATTATGCAGTTGCCACCGGGCACCATTCACGCCGTGTGAGCCGGAGTGACGTCGCACACAATCTGAGCGTACACAGTGTATTTCCCTAGACACACACCGATAATATAGGGTGTTATTTTGTACGTATGTCTTTTTATGTCAACGGATCGTTAGAACAGTATAAAATCACATCAACATAGTTTCAAGGTTATCTCATCAAGAGCGACGTCCTGCGAGGACTCGCGCGTAAGGTTAAATTCTCGGTTTCAATATCTTGATCAAGGAGCAACATAGAGATGATGTCAGAGAAAGAAGGAAGGAAGATCGAGGAAGAAATAAGAAAGAATAGAAGATGGAAAAGACCTCTGCATGATGAGTCGGAGCAACATAGAGCGCGAAAGCCTGTGGAGCACGGAAGTTGAGCTGAAGCGCTGGAGCTGGAGCTGGAACTGAGAGCCAAGAGAAAAAAAAATCACACAGTGCATTTAGTCCGTTATGACGAGAGAATAACAAGGAAACTGCTTATATAAAAAGTAAAAACATATGTCTCATGTGTTCTGAGCAAATGAGTCATTGTGATGTGTGTCGTCACGCCGTGCAGTGCCGGGTGCGGGAGTGCCAGAGAATTTCTCGTGTGCCGGAGTTTGCAGGCTTACTAGAATTTGTGTTAAATGCTATATAGTGGTGTACGCGTAATACCCCAAATAAATATATCGTGTTTCTTATAATAATCATATTTATCATAATGAATATAGATACATATAAGCAAATAACAGTATAATAGTCATAGGGCGTAAGGTGACTAAGGATTAAAATATTTAATAGTTATGAGAATATATCAATATATATAGGTAGGCATAATATGAGATTTAGAGTGAAAATAATATATTATATAATATTATTATATAATATATATATATATATATATATATATTATATATATATTCAATATATATATATATTAATATATTATTATATATATAATTAAATTATTATATATATATATATATATGTATATAGTATATATGTATGATATACTATATAATATAATATATTAATAATATATATATATATATATTATATTATATCATATATATAATATTATATTTTTTTTTTTTTTTTTTTTTTATTTTTTATACTAAGTTGTCTCACACACCACTACACGGTGGCAGAGACACAAATCTATATCTTAAGGTGAAATAGAGTACGGTTTGGTGTTACACGCCTCATAGAGATTCAATCAACTAAATTAAATTACGGAATTAACCTTACTTCTAATTATATATCACTATTATACGATTTATGAATTAGTGTCTTTTTTCTACTATATAGTTTTTCTAACTAATAAACTACTACTTATAAACGTATTACGTTCTTATGAGCAAAAATAATATAAAGGTTAATATATTTTTATTATTATATTTATATATCTGACCTAATAATATTATTGAGTATGCGGGATAATAATGTACTCCGCACTCAGCTACCCTATATACACCTCACCTGTATACGTGAGCCCATAGATAAGGAGTATGTTTAACAAATATGCTCAGTGTATTCACGAACGTGAGGTCATTTCGCTTCGGCACACTAGTTTTCAGGTATACACTCAATGATATTACTGTTCATCTGGATATTATGGTAGTCTCTATTATATTAATTTTTTTCTCATAATTCGAATAGCGTTTCTCAGAGTGATCACTGAGAATTTTGTAACAACGTCATGAGTGAGTACTTGACATATCTGATGGCTGTCTGGAAACGCATGACTATATGATTATATATAAGGTATTAATTAATTTCCTTTATTTTTATACTTAATAAAATATCATTGATTCGTATATATAATTATATATATCCATGTATATATGGCTTACAGAAACTAAGAGCTCACAGTATGTATATGACAAGATATGACAAGATAACAGATACTTCTAGAGAGACTGCATCAACTTGTTAATCAGACAAGTTTTAAGTAGCTAGTATAAAAATAGCATGTACGTATAGTTTTTCCATAAAGCCGTGAGGGACTATGACACACGTGTGCATAATCAGTATAATATCACACTGAGGAACGCTTTTGAGATATCTAGAGAAAAAAATTACATTATAACGATATATTCATATTATTGAACGAGAAACAGGATAATTAATATTATTGTTACCATGTAAAACGGTATATATATTTATCCTACTAGACGCTAGAGCTACCGTCGGTGATACTCAGCTGTGACAATTGTAAAGTCTCATACTTTTATTTATACTTTAATTATATGTTATCTATTTTATAAATGAACGATACCTATATATATTATATTATTAATATTAGTATATAATTTATTAATATAAAAGTTAACTAAAATATTTATAAAAATTTATTTATATTGTTTTATGTCATATATATATATAATATGTTTTTTATATATATGTATAAAAGATATTATATGTTATATATTATTTGAGATATAAACATAATAATGATTTATAACTTTACTGCGTCAAAGCCCGTACTACCTGATATTTATCTCAATTATCTCGAAATTCACGTATGTAAATAATTTATAACTCATAATTAATATATACTCGGGCGACTGACTTATATAATACTGAGTTTACGATAGACGTAGAGTGTGAGCGCTAATAACGTAGAGCTCTATGAAATAACACGATACGATAATTAATATATATATATTAGCTATTGAGTGTGCTACTATTATATCCCGCACCGTAGGTCTTACTGGAAACGCTATACTTATATGTAAGGTGTAGTCTGAAGTATTTCACGAAAAGTTATCTCACTCGGTCTTACGAGTCACGGAATATAGTTCTATATATATATATATATAACGAACTAGGCCGGAAACTTATACCAATAGGTATTACCGCGGTGAAAGTTCCGGTGACCTACGAGTGACTACGGAACCAATATAATATTCTTAGTGTTCCTATAGGTACATCCCTTAATAATATATATTAATATATATATATTATATATATATATATATATATTATATAATATAATATAATATATATAAATATAATATTGATAAAGATGCTATTATTTTCACATCACTACCAATATGTATACGTATTTAGGTACAAGGTATAGTATATATATATATAAGTATAATATATATATATATATATATATATATAAATATATATATATATATAATATAGTATTATATATTATATAATATAATTATATATATATTATATATATATATATATATAATATTAATATATATTATATATTAATAATTATATATAATATATATATATATATATTATAATATTATGGAAATATATATCGAAAAAGCATAATGCCTCTGTACAATTTCTTATGCATTTATTTAAAAGTACCGTATCAGAACATAGAAAATAACCATAGTGTATTCTCTAAGATACTCTCCAAAAGATGGGCAGAAAAGATGAATAAAAAGCTACAGTGAAATGTTATTATATGCAGAAGAAAAATTGCACATAGTTAGCCATAAAGAGATGTCAGTAAGGGGACTTATAGGATCGTATAATTGCCATGATTTTATACATAGTAGTAATAGGAATACAAGATAAATATGGTGAGTTTAAGGTAGTCCCCTAACTTGAAGTAATATTGGAAGGAGAGGTGATATTCGATTGAACAGCAGGAAGAAATTTCATTCCACTGTCCGATACTAATCACCATCAAGAAATAATCATACCCTCCTCATTTAACATTCGTCCAATGCACCTCTCCTTCTCAAACTTTCATCTATTGGTAAAGACTCAATAAATATAAACTATTTAGGATTAACCGTATTAGTTAATTTTGTTATTTTTGATGAGTTTTAGTAATTTCAGTAGGCCTAGGCACGTGTTGAAATATGACGTTAATAGTTGTTGGCTCTAACGACAATAATGGAACCTGATTTAAGGTTTGTAAACAGATATATGATTATATAAAAACTAATGGCACAGATTGCGTTCGATTTAATTATGCTTAAACCTAAGTTCCTAACATAATACCTAACGTATACCTCTAACGCCTAACCTAACCCTTAGCTAATTTTAATATGTAGGCTTAATTTATAGTAGGGTATATGAAATATTCAATAATATATATATAATATATATATATTAATATAATATAATATTATATATAATATACTTTAGTATTTACGAAATAAATAATACTTATATTTAATATTTATTAAGTAAGGTAGTTATATATTAAGTATTATATTATTAGTTTATATATATATATCTTACATAAAAAAAATACCCCATATATATAATAAGATTAATACATATAATATTATGGAGGATTAGGTAGAATATATTAGGTGTGATAGCTCACAGTATATAGTTGCGTATATATACTAGTGAGTTATCGTTAATCTAATTTTAGTATTTGCATAAATATAATAACTTACATGTACATTGTTATATTATTAAGTATAAAAACCAGTTTATCTAATTATATTGAAAAGATAGTTTATTAGTAGGAAAAAAATTATAATTTATAAGTATGTTATTATGTTATGTGTGCAATTACATAATAAAAAATAAAAAAATAGTATAAATATATAATTTTTAAATTTATTAAATATAAAACATTTTTTATCAATCACCTATAAAGCAGTAAACTAGATATTAATATCACATTGTCAATAAAAGCTGCGAAAGACAAAAACAACCCCATTAGGAACTTGTCAGTTTCCCTCTCACCACTCCCATCTCTCTGAGAGACGAGTATGCTCTCACTCAAACACAAAAATATCCATATATTAATACGATGCTTATACTCGTCTCGAATATTTGAACGTTCATATTTATATATGAGCATCAACATATTAGGTGTTATTAATAATAATAATTATAATTAAATAATAATAATAATTATAATAATAATTAAATATAATAATAATATATAATATAATAAAAATAATATAATATAATATTTAATAATTTATAATTATAATTTATAATTTATATATATATATATATTAATTATAACTTAATTAATTATATAATTATAATTATAATAATAATTTAATAATATAATAATAATATTAATAAATAAATAATATTAATTATAATAATATACTAAAAATAATAATAATAATAATAATTAAATATAATTATATAGTATTAATAATAATAATAATAATAATACGGTTTTGATGATAATGGGATTATACTGGGTAATATCACAAATGGTTTATGTAATTAGATTTTCACTATGCTACTTGCTCACGATTAGTATAAAGTATTACAGGCGTCATTAGTTTATCAAATGTCACACTAGATTATATATGATATTGAAGACTCAAATTCTTTAGTTGAAAAAATAATTCAAACTCTCAAAAATATATATACACGAGAGAAAATAACCTCTCTCATTAAAATATCAAAAGAGACCTTATATTCCTAGAGAATAGCTAAAATTACGAGGATCAGATAAAAATACCATGAGTATTTTTATCTTCTTTTTAAGGTCTATTTATTAACATTATTATATAGTTTTATATAAAGTTAAGTCATTGTGTTCATTTCAAGTCTAATTGTAATATATATCATGTGTATTTTCTATAATATATATATATATATAATATATATATATATATATATAATATATATATATATATATATATATATATATAATATATATATAATATATAATATATATATATTATTATATATATATAATATGATATATATATATATATATATATATATATATTATATATATATTAATTATTATATATATCATATATATATATATATTATATAATATATTATATTATATATATTTATATATATATATATATATATTATTATATATATATATATATATATATATATAATATATATATAATTATATATAATATATATATATAGAGCCGATAGTATTTAATGTTTTAAGAGAGATGTTGATGGTAATCGAAAATTTTTTACCCCTTAGTTTCAAATTTCATATAACCATACTTTCAAAAAGGGAAAACTTTCACCTGAAATTTCGGATTCCGATTTTTATAAAATGCACTGCCACACCCATGCAGTAAATAGATTCCAGTTTCCTCTACTCCTTTGCATGGATGTTTGTTTTTATAGCACATATTTGGTTAAAAAGTTTCCATTGACAATGGAAGGTCGTATAAAAATTCTGGATTCTGTAATTATTGTATGTTTTTAATTAAAAACACTTAAAGAAATTAATATTCCACAGATTAGAAAAGACTATAAGGCGCTTTGATTTATGAAAGGTTGTTTTAGAGTGATATGAAAGTAAGAAAGTAGGACAGAATAAACAATAAAAATAATAAATATTTGTAAATGATTTCGGGTATTAAGGAATAAAATCAATTTACGTTGATTAAAGTAAAAATAAAATATAATTGCAAAAAAATATATACAGATTAAAATGATGTTATTATTTCTATAAACAAGTGAAAGTAGGAAAGAGTGATTAAAATAATATAATAATACCTTGCTAAATATAATATTTGCAATATCTTGATCAGCTAAAATAAGACGTTTTTTATATTTTTTGGTAATATTTATACATGTATTTGTCCATCCACCTGTAAAGCTCCTCATTCTCGTAAGATTCATCATCCACACTCCGGCGCTAAGACCAGTTTTGCCATAATAAGGAACGATCTATTCGTGTGTAATAGTTAGTTAAAAGGAAACCAAATCGGGGTATCTGATTTTATGTAAAAAGATTCCCATGAATGCATTCTGATAAAAAATTACTAAAAATTTAAATTGTATACTCACTTTCTGTTTTTCGTACCAATTACTCAAACATTGGGCTATTCCAGACATTTGAATCAAATCAAATTGCAAAAACTCTTTCCACAAGTCTTCTGGAGGTTTAAGGAATATCGTGTCTGTATCAATATACACTATTGAATCTTCAGATTGAAGAATTTCAGGAAAGAAAAGCCTTTCTGTTGCACATGCACGAAACATATTTCTCATATTTGAAGTCTCTGGATACCAAACTTTCCTTTTTTCTAAATTTAATTTATATCTAATTCTTTGTGGCCAGTTTTCCATTCGTTCAAGAATCTTGTTGTAAACATCATCCTCTTCTACGAATATGATGAAACTGATAAAGTTTAATAATAATTACTTAAAATGAAGAGTAAATTGAGTAAAGCTTTATTGACTTTAGCTTTTCAGCTTTGCTTCATTTAATAAAATTTCTCATTTGTACACGATAAATAAAATTGAAATTCAGCAATAAAATCATTGCTCTGAAGTAAATATTGTTGCAAACTATGATTTAAATTATATATATATATAGTATATATATATAATATTATATATATATCTATAATATTATAATTTAATATATATATATTAATATTAATATATTAATATGATATATATATATATATAAAAAAAAAAAATAAAAATATATATATAAAAATATATATTATATATATAATAATATTTATATATATATATATATATATATAATATAATATATATATATAATATATATATATATACTATATATATGTATAATATATATATAATATATAATATATATATATATATAACTATATATATATAATATATTATATAATATATAATAATATATATATATATATTATACATATATATATATATATAGCAGAAGTCCTTTCTTCAAAAATTTTTAGGTAGGACCCTCTTAATTGTTCCCATGCATTAAGAACATATGTGCCACAAAATGTAGAGCAATCGATATTGATATTGTAACCCGTTGCCTCCTTGAGCTAAAATTTGAAAATAAAATAATTTTGATTCACAATTTATTTATTTGCCATTTTTTCTTTTCTTAAATTTTAAACACCTTATAATAATGTCTTGGCAACTTTAAAACTAATGGCTATTATGGTGAATTTTATCTGTCACCCATTTTTTTTAAAAATTTACGTCTTCAAATAAAGTGTTGTAAGCTCTCTTGGATGCCATATGTATGTGTGTGTGTGTGATGTGTGTGTTGTGTGTGTGGTGTGTGTGTGTGTGTGTGGTGTGAAGTGTTTTTTTTTTTTTTTTTTTGTATATCACACAACCGAAAGTTAAAGTAATGAACTAATTATTTTGAGATAAACTATATATATATATATAATATTATATTCCACTATATTCCAGTTTTTTGAAAATACGAAGTGTTCAGAAAATTTTTTTTAAAGTTACTAGAACGTCCTCTGATAGGAACTTCTCCATCCATAAAATATCACTGAAGGAAAGTTGATTACTTAAAGTGAAGAATTCACATTGGTCGAACTTCGCGGATATTGACGATAACTGCGTGCCAATGTGGAAAAATCTATTCAAAATTCAATTTGTTTAAATGTTATTAAGATAAATTAACATGACCACTATTAAAGTATTTTTTGAGAGTGGTAAAAGCAAGCCACTTCAATATATATATATATATATAATAGTTATATATATATATATTATTAATATTTTTTTTAACTTTTATTTATTTATGTAAATAACTTGAATTATAATTTTAATAAGTAATTTATAGTTAACTAGTTTTCACTCGGGAGCACTATACTATTAGGTATTATAGCTCCCGGGTTAGGTATATATCGGCAGTGTACTTCGCGGCGTCCATGTATCCCACTCTGTGGTATGATTGATTTTAATTAAAAATAAAATGTGATATATAGTTATAACCATTATCGTCTACATTCATAATTAACATAATTTAGGTAATTGTAATCATAGCCATCGTTTGGTTTAAGAAGAATGATAATAATAATGTACATATTACGTATATATTATGCAAATGTGCATCACTTTTAATGATACATAATCATAAATTTCAATAACTGAAAATATGATTGTATATCGTAATTTTTTTTAGTGACTTATAGGTTAGTGAAAGCTCCCCCTCCAAAAAAATATAATGTAAAATAATTATTTATTTTTTTTAATTTTAAAATTTATATTTAATTATTATATTTATTATAGTGGACTTTTCGGTGGAATAATTTAGTGTTCGGATCCATGAATCGATTAATAGAGGTGGAGGTGGAGTGAATATAACAACATGTATATCTTATAGATATTAGTATATAAAGTTTAATATATTATTATTTATATTGTACTCTACCTCATATAAATTACTGTAATTAATCATTTTATTACTTAAGCAATAGTAAATATATATTTATAAAATACGAGTGACTTTAGTAGTTAATAATGTGAGTTCTTCCGAGTGTGAGCTTTATTCTGATAACATGTATTTGCTAAATAGTTAACTGTTACCACCTTGATTTGTAAAAAAAGAATATAAATAAATTTATTGTTTAGTTTGAATTGAATTAGAAACAATTAAAAAAACGTTAAGTGATTGCCGGAATTTCTAGGAGTATTTAAATATATAATATTTCAAGTAACTATAATATATTAATATATATATATATATCTAATAGATAATATTAGTATATTATTAATATATATATATATATATATAATTAATATATATATATTATATTATATATATATATATTATTAATATATATATACTATTATTAATTATATATTATTATATATATATATTAATATTAATATATATTTAATATATATAATATAATATATATATATTTATAATATATAATATATATATATTAAATTATATATATATATATTAATATTAATATATATTATATATATATATAATATATAATATATTAATATTTAATATAATATTTAATATATTTA
>JABUQX010003545.1:10000-12500 GCA_015478945.1 Trachelipus rathkii | reverse complement strand
TCTCCCTCTCCCTCCCCCTCCCCTCCCCTTCTACTCATTGATGCTTAATATTGTATTTTCTCAAAAAACTTTATTTCTCTAGACATATCAAAAGTGATCGATAGAGTCTGGCACAAAAGCTTTGATTTTTAAACTTCTCTCTGATTTGATATCCTTTCCGGTCGTTCAATAGCAGTCGTTGTGAACGGCCACTGTTCATCCTTTAAATCAATAAATAGTGGTGTTCCTCAGGGTATTGTCCTATCACCAACTCTTTTACTATATTTCGTTAATTATATTCTTTGTATTAATTCATCACTTATTCACTTTCATGCAGACGACAACACGCTTCATTGCTCCTTTCATTTTGAAAGACGTACCACACAGCAGAAGTAAGTTTGAGCTAGGAGGGCGACCTTGGAGGGATTCCTTGGAGTAACTAACATCTGAT
This sequence comes from Trachelipus rathkii, assembly GCA_015478945.1. Taxonomy (NCBI): domain Eukaryota; kingdom Metazoa; phylum Arthropoda; class Malacostraca; order Isopoda; family Trachelipodidae; genus Trachelipus; species Trachelipus rathkii. Next base: position 12,070 of record JABUQX010003545.1, on the reverse strand, counting down.
CTTTCTCGAATCTCTAATTGGGACATTGAATGCAGGGTTATTTTCAATGTCTCAAAAACGAGATTAATTTCACCCTTTCTACTCGAAACAATAAAAACAACTAAACATCTTCAAAAACACACAACTCAAACCTTCGTCTGTCCTTAAAATTTCACTCTCTCTCTCTCTCTCTCTCTCTCTCTCTCTCTCTCTCTCTCTCTCTCTCTCTCTCCTCTCTCTCTCTCTCTTTCTTTCTCTCTCTATTACAACGCACACTGCTTTTCTGAACTGAACTCTCTAGTCGCATATCTCCTCCTTTGAGAAGGACTTGTGTAACACGTCTTACTACACAGTGTCATCCTTTCATCTGTTCAACTCTATTACCTCAAAGCTAATCGCTATGCTCAATATTACATATACTCAAATGGAAAAGTCTGTAATACACTCCTTCATCTATTTTCCCAGCTTCCTTTGACTTCCTTTCAAAGATATATCATATATAATATATAATTATATATATATATATATTATATATATATTATATATATATATATTATATATATATATATATATAATATATATATATATATATAATATATATATAACTATATATATATATTATATATATATATACGCGTGAAAAACCTCTGCGACAAACTCGGAGCGCTGATAAGTAAACGATTTAAGGAAACATTTTTTGTTAATAAGCTATGTTGGCTAGACGCTTCGTTTCAAAGTTACGGATGAATGTAGAGTAAACGCACGTGATGTTGTTTGACGCTTCGTTACTTCGTAACCGGGAGGATTTTGGGTTATTCTAATTTATTATGTGTGCCGTGAGTAACATTTGATGTACTCCGAGGGTGATAGAAGTACAATAAGGATTTTGTTAAACAACGTATTGTGTTGTGTTTTGACGCGAGTTGGGTTAAAAGCAAACAATGGTAGCTTGTTATGAAAACATATTATTGGGGGAAAAATTACAGGAGTGTTCAAAGTCGTCTGCCCTGTTAACCCGATTTACCTTCGGTAACATCGCCGTGCCATTGTCTGTCGGACTTTACCGAACATGCCCTCACTGTGTCTGATTTGATCAAACGAGCCAGGATATTCGCCTGATCCGTTATCTCTTTTTAGTGATTGACTGGGTTTATGTTACACAACCACTCCTCACATTGCCCCCAAAGAAAAATAATTCCTAAGGCTGAGGTGGGCGATCTTGCACCAGCCACGCAAAGGTCCCCCTCTCCCTATCCATTTGTCAGTGTAGGACTCTGTTCAGATGGGCCCGTACTTGGTGGCTGAAAGTTGCGCTGGAGCGCCATCTGTTGGAACCACATGTTGCGCGGATCCTATGAGCTGCGAAGCGTTTCTTGGGATAGTTTGCAGGTACGCAGCGTCCATCCAAATGGTGTGGATGAGACAGGTCTCAGCAATTAATCCCAAGAATTTCCACCCAGATATGTTTACGGTAAATTTCGCCTCGGTGGGTGAACTCTGTGACATGGTGCGGATTGTCTCGTTCCCATGTGTGGGTTCTGCACTTGTTGAAGTTAGCCATCACGTGTTGAAGCACGCCTCATCGTAAACAAGGACATAGTGCAGGAGAAAGGCAGGATTATCGATACTCCGTTGCAGAAACCACCGGGCAAAATCGCACACGGGGTGCGAGGTCGTTTGGCCCAAGTCCTTGTACTTTCTTTAGGTGGTGTATGCATGGTGGCTTTGCTCTTGCAAGACCCGAACCACAGACGACTGATTTGAACCCATGTCATGAGGCAATGGCACGTTGCTATTCGATGGTCGTGGCGACTTCTCTCAAAGACTCTTTCTTCAAACGCAGGAGTCCTCGTATTACGCGGTCTTCCACCAATGCACCGGGGACGAAGGGTCCCATTATCTCGAAAGCGCTGATGAAGGCGAGCAAACATTGTGTGGTGGGGGTTCTGTGTGGAAACCGTTCCCGGTTCATGAGGTGCGCTCTTCGTTCATTTCCGTTCGCCGCACCGTAACAAATTATCATGTCGGTTTAACTCGGGAAGAGTTGTAGTTGATCCATTCTAATCGATGCCTACCACTGATACTGAATTC
>JABUQX010003545.1:0-2500 GCA_015478945.1 Trachelipus rathkii | reverse complement strand
TATATATATATATATATATATTCTATGTTGGGAAAAGGCCAGGGGCATACAAATGATTCATAAGACTTAGTAAATATCAGTTACCTACTTCAAATTAGCTATCTACATGACCTAATTCAAGTATATACGTCAAAAAGGAAGTGGAAAAATAGTAAGAGTGAGCATAGCAGTTAAGCCTTGGGTCTGAGAGTTAGATTGAGTGAAAAACGAGTAGCACAAGCTCTCCTCAAAGGGAAATTATGCGAATAGAATATTCAGAAGACCAATGGCCCTTATAATAGCGATAACATAAGAAAGAGTGGAGAAATAGTTCGAGAATAAAGAATTGAAGAGTTAGTGAGAGTGAAAGAGTTGAAGAGTTAGTGAGTGAAAGAGTTGAAGAGTTAATGTGAGTGAGAGTTGAGGAGTTAGTATGAGTGGAATGAGTTGAAGAGTGTGTGAATGAAAGAGTTGAAGAGTTAGTATGAGTGGAAAAAGTTGAAAAATTAGTGAGAGTAAAGAGTTGAAGAGTTAGTGAGAGTGAAAGAGTTGAAGAGTTAGTGTGAGTGAAAGAGTTGAAGAGTTAGTGAGAGTGAAAGAGTTGAAGAGTTAGTGCGAGTGAAAGAGTTGAAGAGTTAGTGCGAGTGAAAGGGGGTGAAAAGTCGAAAAAGACTTTTCAAGAAGATCTGTGTGAGTGAGAAACTACTTCAGATATGCAATGTACACCACATACACGGCCGAGCTTAGGCACTATATAGAGCAAGTATCTGTGGGCGGTGGTGTGAAGAAGTTGAAAGTTGTGGGAGCATCAAAACACCAAACCTCTTATGGAAGCTCGTTTAATAAGACAAACAATATGATTCTCTCTCTCTCTCTCTCTCTCTCTCTCTTCTCTCTCTTTCTATTCCTCTTCCTTCTTCTTCTTTCTTCTTTCTTTCTTCTTCTTCTCTCTCTCTCTCTCTCTCTCTCTCATGAAGATTGTAAGAAATGAAAACACCAAGAATGTTAAGAATAGACGATGGTTTGTTTGATTTGTGTTCTTTCGAAGATAAAGCAGGTGGGTGAAAGATTATGTCGAGTAGAGAGATAGATGAAGGGGCTGGGTTTTGAGGCATTGAGCAACTAACGGGAAAGTCAGAATACAGAGAGAGAGAGAGAGAGAGAGAGAGAGAGAGAGAGAGAGAGAGAGAGAGAGAGAGAGAGAGAGAGAGAGAGAGTTATTGCATGCCAGTCTCTTAGCTGGAAATTCAGTTCAACTTTCATAATAAAGGGAGTAATGAGGATGAAAAAGAAGCACTAGTTTGTCACTGCGAAGAAGAAACATAGTTATATGATGTTTGCAGAAACTTTCTCCTAAACAAAGTTGTGGAAACTGACACCATCTGTTCAAGGTTATCTTAGATAGAAAAGTCTTAGTCTGACCAGCAATTTCTTGAGAAACTAGTGGTAAGTCATATGTGGCGGTGATTATTAAAAATTACCAAAACTGATGATTTTGGAGAGGGGAAAAGATGAGAGAGTGCTTTCTCTATTTAGTAGTAACCTGAAGAGAGAGAGAGAGAGAGAGATGAGAGAGAGAGAGAGAGAGAGAGAGAGAGAGAGAGAGAGAGAGAGAGAGAGAGAGAGAGAGAGAGAGAGTTAATATATTTAGAATAGTCAATAGAATTAGGTGATAAATACATAGAACCTATGAATTCTGTAATATATTGGCAAGAAAGCCTAAGGAATGAGGTACAAAATTTGGAAGTTTCCAAATTAGAAACATGAAAAGAGCGTGAAAACAGACATTTTTGTCACTCACATACGAACAGCATCCGAGGGAACAATTTGCTTTAAGAAATCTCTAAAACCTGAGTTTCGGATAAGAAAAAAAAGAGATAGGCATAAAAGAACAGAGGTAGTGTTCACCAAAGTGGAAATTAGAATAAAGACCTCGAATATTGAAGGAAAAATAATGAAATAGAAGGATTGTTTACTAGAGCAAACCTGAAGAGTCTTAGAGGCAGCAACACCATCAGCAGAGAATTCCAACCCCAAGATGAAGATGGGGAAGGGTGAAGGAGAGGCATTCTTTGCATAGCACCTTCCTCGTGTCTCGTCTTTGGTATCTTAACTAGCCATTTTGATTACTAAAAAATTGTTGTTGGGCATTTGTGAGGAGAGGGGCGAGGTGAGGGAGTGCCCAATGAACTTTCCTGTATACATACCCTCAGGAGATCTACTAAAAGTATGACGGAAATTATTTCTATGTAGGTAAGAAGTGAAATGAATGAACCATTGGGCATGGAAATATATATATATATATATATATATATATATATATATATATATATATATATATATATATATATATATATATATATATATATATATGTTATATATATAATATATATATATATATATATATATATATATATATTATATATATTTTATAAAAGTTGTTAAAGATATATATATATATATATATATACATATATATATATATATATATATATATATATATATATATATATATATATAT
>JABUQX010003544.1:30000-33989 GCA_015478945.1 Trachelipus rathkii | reverse complement strand
GTATCCGTATCGTCAATTTTGTGAGTAGTACGTGGTATCGTGGTAAAATTTTGCCCATACCTTTTACCGATACCAAACATTTTGCGCTCCTTATCCGATGTGTCGCTATATATATATATATATATATATATATATATATATATGTATATATAGCATATATAAGAGTAGTTATTATTATTATATATATATAGTTATAAGTTATATATATATATATATATATATATATATATGCGACAAAAATCTATTTATTGACCTTTTTAACAGTACTCGTTACCGAAAAAAATAGTACAGGCAATTCCCATGGACCAAGAATAGATATTCTAGTTTAGAGATTTGTTAATTTAGGTTAGGTTTTATATATATATATATATATATATATATATATATATATATATTTTTATATATATAACACTATATATATATATATATATATATATATATATATATATATGTAATTTATAAAGGTATTACATGGCAAAGTAGGGGGCTCGAGCCGACGGGGAACAGAGTGGGGGACGTTTTCCATACCCCGTATTAGAGGGGCGGAGGAACCCCCGGGACACCCAAATACCAAAGAGTGGGTTCCGGAGACCTCCCCGAGGGGGAAATAGTCCTACCCTGAAGTTCCCCCGGAAGGCCGAGAGACCCCGACAACTGCTATCTCTGCGATTTACCCTTGGGCTATTCTTTAGATATAAAAAAAAAATTAATAAAAGCAAAAAAAAAATTTACCTTTACTTCTGATGTCTGTCAATGGCTTCGAAAAACTTTTTTACTTTGTCGCCTTTAACTTCCTTCTTCCAAAGTTACTTGCATAAATACGAAATTAAATGGTTCCTATAACGTTCTGCTCTTGGAGGTTTACTTTTAATTTTCCCCACTCACTCTCTATTGTGTTTGTTTGGTCTTTAGTTTCGGGATCTACGAAATGTAACGAATGATTCACTTTTAGGTGAATTAGGTCTAACTCATTCATATTTCTATATCCCCTCCATTTATCTGTAATTACAGTTGTGCCAAGGGCTACATATTCTTCAAGAATTTTACTTTAAGTTTCACTATTTCTATTTACAACTGGCACTAAAAAACATTTCTTGGAACCTCTTTCAATATCTCCTACAACTCACTGTCCTTGTACTAAACGTCCTTTATTATATTTCCGTCTTTCAAATACGGACTCATCAATTTCTAATACTTTATTTTCCCCCCCGAGTTTATGTTTAAAATTTAAAATCTAAATACCTGACACAAACTCAAGAAAATTATAGTAATCTACTACTACACTTTTTCTTAAATAAATTTAATAACTTTAACACACTGACGACGGGAACACTAGGCCAAGAAATAGATTAACAATTGGAAAAATGATAGGAACGAATTTTAATATTAAAAAAAAAAAAAAAAAAACTTCAGGGAAGTTCATAAAAGCTATTTCAATACGGAAATTTTAACATGAATTTGACTTATCATCTTATAATTGAACAATTTTCCTACAATTATTTTATTATTATTTTAGTATTTTAGTATTAAACCTTTTAATTGTAAATAGGCTAATAATTCAATATCATTTTCTATTTATTAAAAGTGCATTTTCGATACTTAAAGGAAACGACATCCTACTCAAAACAACTTCCAGACAAATAATTATCAATCAGAATTCATTAAACGGTAGAAATTTCCTTACGCAAAGTAAACTAACACTCTACAAAGAGCTTATAGCTTCATATTTTCGAATTACAGCTTCAAAACACTATTCTCTATAATTTTTACATTACTTTTTATATTTGATTTCATTTATAATAAATTAAAATTAAAAATCCCATTTAGATTGAAAAAACAACTATTCGAACTTTTCTCCATATGTATATATATATATATAAATAAGTTTATAAGTTATTATAAATATTAAGAAGGAAAGATAAGAAAGAAGATATATAAATAGTTATATATATATATATATATATATATATATATATATATATATATATATATATATATATATATATATATATATATATAAATATATATATATAAGTTATTATATATATATGTTGAAGTTATGTTATTATTATTATTACTATATATATATATATATAGTTAAAGTTACTTAATGGCTACACCCTAATAGAGTAAATTAGTAAATGTAGTGTATATCAAACGAAAGTACAAATAAAAATAAACATTTTTAGAGGTGACGCTAAAAAATTTGAAAAGTAATTATTTTTTTTTTTTTTGTATCATCTACCAAACAACTTTCTGACTGCGTGCGGGGATACGGTCTAAAAATTTTTTGGGGAATGGCGAGCCGTGCTGCCCACTCTGAATCTGCCCCTTCCCCCCAGATTTCACAGACATCCGCATTACATTCCCCCAATATTATCTTTTCAATCTTTTAGAAAATGATATTATATGGCCAACCAAACCTTTTTATATACATGAAAATAAAATAAAAATATGTATTGGTTTTTCAATTATTATTGTATTGTTTATTAGATGTGTCCATAAGCAGTGTTTTAAAGTTAGTAAACATTACTATAGACCTTCTAGGGGTGACCTGACCTAGCCTAACCTAACCTAACCTCATCTAACCTCTAGAACATAAAAAAAAATTTATTTCACCACTAGAACATCAATTTTTGTGTCATAGAGGCTGCCTGTGAATTTTTTTTTGATCCGACCTCCCGTTCCGTGTAGCCCTTAAGTAACTTTAGTTTGTATATATATATATATATATATATATATATATATATATATATATATATATATATATATATATATATATATATATATATATATATATATTATTATTATATATATATATATATATATATATTGGTGTATGTTTCTCTTTCAGTGTCCTGTTTTTATTACTCTGTTAGTTGTATGTATGTATGACGTGTGAAGAGCTCATATTACGTCCATACATATTTACTGCTAACACCATTTTAAATCTGTATATGTCTTGTACAGATATTTGTACAGATAAGTAATTATATCTCTCAGAGGTGAGGCTTCAGACATCCGGAAGTAAGGGGAGATAGATATCGGTGTTGATGTTTTACATGAATCCCGAGAATTATAATATGGATGTATATATCTGGCTGACTTCGCTGTGTGTGTGTGTAATAGATAGGCTTAGCTACATATTTAAAATAGGCCGCAAAAATAAAATTTGTAGTAGTAATTTTCATTTGTAGGTTATTTAGCTGAATACTTCTTTTCATAGTCACCTGTCACTCGTCACTAACTACATGTCACATGACAATTTGACAACTCATTAGAGTGTGTGAATTTAGGGCGTCTGGCCGGAAATCTTGGATAAAAAGTACCCTTTATGTAAACGAATGTTTGGCGGATGCATTAAACTCAATGCGTCCATTCCTTTTCTGCATTTTTACTTTGAGCGAGTTGTCGGGTTTTTATTTGTAGAGTAAAAAAATATAGCTAAAAGGAGTTAAAATGAAGTGAAAACCAGTGGCTCAACATCAGAGGAGGAAAGTTTACTTTATCTTCTCTCTCTCTCTCTCTCTCTCTCTCTCTCTCTCTCTCTCTCTCTCTCTCTCTCTCTCTCTCTCTCTCTCTCTTCTCTCTCACACATATATATATATATATATATATATATATATATATATATATATATATATATATATATATATATATATATATATATATATATATATATATATATATATATATATAGTGTGTGTGTATGTGTGCGCGCGCGTGTGTGTGGTTTCCTCATCCACGGTATGTTGTGTAGTAGACTTTTACTAGGACTATAAAGATACGTGTTTTGTATTGTATTTTAGATTTTACTAGGAGGTATCCAAAATATTCGGGATTAGTTCTGTAATATGTTCAAAGATACATCTCTAGTTTATTGGGCACAGGTTCTAGCGATTCTGGCAATATTTTAAATTCCTCCTGGAAGTCCTTTTGCGGAAGGTTGTCCAGCATTCTCTGCATTTGTAGGATGATCTTTACTGTGT
>JABUQX010003544.1:20000-25000 GCA_015478945.1 Trachelipus rathkii | reverse complement strand
GAATGGTAAAAAAAATATCGACGATATTCCCAAAAGAAATAATAGGTTTGTTGAATAAAGACTACAGGAAAAGATATCGACGATAGTTAAGAGAATAATAAAAAGATATCGATGATAATGAAAAAGATTGGTGGAAAAGATATCAACGATAACAAAGGGAGATAGATCGATAAGTCCTGGAACTAGAATTTATTATAACTACAGCTTCATTTAAGGAATTTTTTTTTCACCTCCCTTCTAAAATCTTATATTTTTAGGCGCCAAAATCTTAATTGAAGAAAGTAGCAGAGACGCAATTCATAAAGTAGCAAAAGGCAATTTCCGATAATTAAATATGCGGTTTTCTCTTTAGTCTCAAAACCAAAACTTTTTTTCATAAAATGTAAAACTTTTCCTTTTTAGATTCAAAGTTTTAATTTTTTGACTTAAAAAAGTAACTAAAAAAAAAAAAAAAAAAAAAAAAAAACATGAAAGGCTTCAGAAACGTTTGATCAGGTTTTTTTTTTCTTAAATATAATCAGACAGATTTCAAATTAATTTACTTTGAATCTTAAAAATACATATTTTGTTTCATAATTTTTTGTAGTGTTTATATTGCTTATAATAACATTTAAATATATATATATATATATATATATATAATATATATATATATATTATATATATATATATATATAATATATTATTAGTATATATAATATTAATAATATATTATATTATATATATATAATTATATATATATATAATATATATAATATAATAATATATATAATATATATTATATATATTATATATATATACTATATATATATATATATATATATATATATATTATAATATTATATATATATATATATATATATATATATATATATACTATATATATTATATATATATATATATATTATATATAATATAATATCTAATTATATAAGGTAATAAATATTTATATCCTCTAAATATAAACAATAAATAAATATATATATATATATTATATATTATTATATATATATATATATATATATATATTATATATATACCGTGTCCAATTTTTAGGGCAAGTCCAACTCCAAATCAAAGTTCAATTCCAAGTTATTGAAAACCATATGGCAATAAAAATATGTTTTTTAATAATAATAATAATAAAAATAATAATAATAATAATAATAATAATAATAATAATAATAATAATAATAATAATAATAATAATAATAATAATAATAAATAAATTAAATTTTTAAATTACAAAGGCAGAGGTGAATTTAGTTAACTGTATATAAAATATAGTTTATCTCAAATAATAATATAGCAAATAGTATAATATAGAATGAATTAAAATTAGATAGTTTCCCCTCCTGATCCTTTCAATTATCATAATAGAATAATTAAATTAGACCAGATATTTTTGAAACGGAATGTGGAGTTCCTCAAGGTAACATCCTAAATCCTTTATTCTAATATTGATATATGATCTCCACTAATGCGATGTTTTATTGTTCTATGCAGTTGATTGTGTACTTTGGGTTTCTGATCCAAATCTTCAGGTTTCAGCATAAACAATTCAGGAAGCTTTATATTCACTAGTGAAATGATCAAGAGATCTGTGGATTAAATTTTTAGGTAGCAAGATATCTTTTAAATGAACCCCTTCTTGTATCAATAGAAAATGGAATTTAAATATACAGCTTCACAAATAAGTTTTCTATTATATTTTTACTAATAGTTAATTATATTTTGACTAATAGTTAATTATATTTTGACTAATAGTTAGTTTGAAATGCAAATGTTAAATATATTAAAGGTAAAACAGAAACCTATGGTATCCTTAAAATATTTCGGTAATAAGCAGGCTTGAGTCCAGGTATAAATACAAGTACCTTGTACTTGCCTTAAATGCAAATTTTTGAGTACTTTACTTGAGGTTTTAAAAATCAAAAGTACTCGTACTCGAGCCTGATGTACTTGTAAAATATCAAGTACTTTAAAGTATAAATTATATTTCAAAACTCAAAATCCTGAAAAATATAGTTTATCCAGAAATGAATACAAAAAGTAGATCTGTTCCTCATATCATATCTACGATTTTTGATAAACATTCTTGTATCTCTAGCAGATGCAGTGAAAATATATTAGTGCTCTGGTATTCAGAATAAAATTATCCATATACAAAAACTTCATATGTATGAAAATAAAAGCTTATCAATTGGTAAGTGCAATAGATCCTAGGTTTAAGCGGCACTGGTGCTCTGCAGAGGAAAAGGAAACCTTAAGATCTTCCTTATTATGAACGGAATAGTTCGTTTTAAAGGAAGCTGCAAAAGCTTCTAATTTCAATATCCCATTATCAGAGGATATACCGGGATCAAGTTGAGAAAACCCTCCACCAAATGTGAAGAAATTGTTCAGTCTTTTGGATTCCTCAACTCGAAACTCGCCAGATGGAAACCAAAATGAGATATTTCCAACACTGGCAAAGCTGGCATAGAAATATTTGACTATTCCTTCATCTTCTTCACCTGTGCAAAGAATATTCAACATCGCTGGAAAAGTCTTTCATCTTGACAGATGTCGGTTGCATGACAAGAATTTTGAAACTTTAGTGTTTGTGAAATGACAATAAATAGAATTAAGCTTTTAGTTTTTACATTTGGGAATAAAATTAAAAAAAATAATTAATAAAAGGTTAATTATTTTCATATATTTTTTATTCACTATTACAAAATTAACAAAAGCTTAATTAGTTTCAAATATTTTTTATTCACTATTTACCTTATTTAATTTTTTTATCTTATATTTTACTGCATTGTTTCCAATTATTCAGAAGTTAGGAATGGATCTCAATAGCATAATTTCACATATTAATACTACGGTTTAACAAAAAAAAAATAGAAATGTACTTAAGAACAATCCATATTTCTTGTACTTAAACAATTGTAGTATTTGAAATTGTACTTAAGTACAGCACAGCAGCCTGTACTTGGAAGTAGTGTGGTAATAAGAATTGAATATCCGATAGAGGAATTCAATTGCATCTTAATAAAACTATTAAGTAGTCAAGAATAAGATTTAATATTAATTTCCTCTTAAAGATCAATATTGGCACAATCCATGATCTCTCATAAAACTAGGGAGGGAATTAGACTGATTGTTGGAGCTCTTCGTTGTAGAAGAGTTAATAACATAAGAAAATAATTGGTATAACATATACTCCTCTTACAATAGTCAAAATATGATCATAAACAGAGATTTTTTTATATCTATGATTTTTTCTTACGTTGAATAACTTTCTCTAATAGGTAGGTTGAAAAATATTTATGAAAACAGCTTCGTTTCAAATGATTATTGTTACCCCTAACTTATAATTGCAATTTAAGTTGTTTTACATATTAAAAGGCACGTCTATAAAACAATATAGCACCTATAATACTTCAACGGAAGTAATGAAAATCCATCTCTTTCAAACTCTTAACCGTAATCCATCTCTTTCAAACTCTTAACCGTAATCCATCTCTTTCAAACTCTTAACCGTAATCCATCTCCTTCAAACTCTTAACCGTAATCCATCTATTTCAAACTCTTAACCGTAATCCATCTCTTTCAAACTTAACCGTAAACCATCATTTGCACGACGATTAGAACTTCCTCCATCTTTTTTCAAAACTTAACCGTAATCCATCTTTTTCAAACACTTAACCGTAATCCATCTCTATCAAACTCTTAACCGTAATCCATCTCTTTCAAACTCTTAACCCTAATCCATCTCTTTCAAACTCTTAACCATAATCCATCTCTTTCAAACTCTTAACAATAATCCATCTCTTTCAAACTCTTAACCGTAATCCATCTCTTTCAAACTCTTAACCGTAATCCATCTTTTTCAAACTCTTAACCGTAATCCATCTCTTTCAAACTCTTAACCGTTATGTCAGAATTATGAATGTTAAAAAATGGATGGATTCATGGGTTGTGCTTGAGCTATAATGAATTTTCATCGTTAAATGAAACTATCATGCCATATACAGTTAGTTCTTTTGTACATTTAAATCATAATCAACACCAAGGTTGCTCTATTTACTTCTCTCTTTTTTATCAATGCCAGTAAAAAAAACTTAACTTATTATTTGACTTCTAAAATTAATAAATTAATAACTGTATTGAATAATATATTTCATTTGGACTGCATGATGTAGTAGATGCTGCAGCCAAGGATTCTTCTACTATCTACACCTGCTACTTTAAATATTCAAACACTAAATTTGAGGTATGTATAGTAAAGGATTGCAACTTATCAGAAGACACTTCGTATCAGTGTAAGGGTCTTTCGTAATCTTTTTAGCCTCTCAGAATTTGATTCAAGATTTGTTCAGTATGTATACGAACATGATAGACGAGAACAAACTGAATTGACCATGATAGATGAGAACAAACTGACCATGATAGACGAGAACAAACTGAATTGACCATGATAGACCAGAAACTGAATTGGCCATGATAGATGCGAACAAACTGAATTGACCATGATAGACGAGAACAAACTGAATTGACCATGATAGACGAGAGAAACTGAATTGACCATGATAGAACAGAACAAACTGAATTGACCATGATAGACGAGAGAAACTGAATTGACCAGAACAAACTGAATTGACCATGATGAGATGAGAACAACTGAATTGGACCATGATAGACGAGAAAAACCTAATTGACCATAATAGACGAGAAAAACTGAATTGACCATGATAGACCAGAACAAACTGAATTGCCCATGATAGATGCGAACAAACTGAATTCACCTTGATAGACGAAAACAACTGAATTGCACCATGATTGTATCTATAATCTATTAACTTGAATTGGCTATGATAGATGCGAATAAACTGAATTGACCATGATAGACGAGAACAAACTGAATTGACCATGATAGACGAGAGAAACTGAATTGACCATGATAGACCAGAACAAAATGAATTAACCATGATAGATGCGAAAAAACTAAATTG
>JABUQX010003544.1:0-12500 GCA_015478945.1 Trachelipus rathkii | reverse complement strand
ATACATATGACGCCTAATCGAAACGCTGGCTGCCATACATATATTATATATATTAATAATATATATATATATATATTATATATATTATATAGATATCATATATATATATATATATATATTTATGATGAGTAGGAGTTATATATATGTATAATATATATATCTTGGTATATATAAATTAGTAACTATATATATTAATATAATAGTGTATAGGTAAGAGTGGTATAAAATATCTAGTAACCCCCTACTATATATTTTACTATTACTTTATTTATCATTATTAAAATTACCTTTAAATTTATATACCAAATTTTTATATAATAGATAATAATATATATAGATTTACTATATTAAATAAATAAACAGTATAATAAATAATAATTGAAAAGAATTTGAATTATTCATCTTAAAGTATTACGTATTATAAGTGCAAAAAATCATGTCTTCCTCCCTAGCTTCCGACGCAAACAAGAGCTGCCAATTTGAATATAGTCGCGAAAAATCTATAAAGGCAAAGTTACACTTAGAAAATAGAGTGGTGTCCGCAGACTGGTCCGCTGTCAACCCCCAGCGTCCCTAGAATATAAATGAGAATCGAGACCGTAGCGCCTTAGTTATGGAGTGCGTGGTGTCCGAAGAGACTGTTAAAAAGTTGAACGTTGAATGGTTATGTGTTTATTATAAAAACCTGCTTAATAACAGTAAAAATAGCACACTGAGTTACCATTCTGCTTTATTGTGATTTTCAGAATTACGTCTGTATTATGTTTTTGTTTGCTATCCATGTCATAAGTGGAGTCTGCGACCTGCAGCTGCAGGGCCGTGATTTAGTCAATGACAACACAAAACGACACAAATATTCTCTACAAATTAAAGATCGTGGCGTCATTAGGGGAGAGTCGGGAAACGAATAAATAGTAGCACCCTTATAATAGACACTGTTGGTTTATGCAATTAATTACGTACACCCCGTGCCCACTGACTCTTTTGCCTTTAGTGCACCTACTAGGAATCATATTTTTTATGTTTGAGTATATATTTTCGATAATTATTTAGCTCTATAACCTTTACAGAATACATTTGAAAGAGAAATAATTATTTACCAAATTAAAATTATAGGTTATATTATTTATATTCTATTGTAGTTTTATAACTGTTTGATTTTAATATAGGTATTAATATTTTTTCTTTAAATATTTAAATAAAATATCTTGAAGACTATTTCCACTCTGTACTAGAAAATCAGTTGAATCTTCAGATAGATCTTTTAATATGTTAGTAATATATAATACACATTTATATATAAATTTACTACTTACGAAGAATGAGTAAAGGTTATGATTTAGGATGATTTTGATTATGAAGTAAACTGAATTTACTGTGTATATATTTAACAAAAACTTATTCATAACTAAATAACTTAATGGATCCTTAAAGATACGAATTATAAAATTTTATTTTTTGGTTTGACGCATTTTTGTTTAAACGAAAGAGATATTTTATGTGGGAAACTTTAATTTTAAATTTAATATATAAGTTTAACCTTTTAAAATATTAAATGGATTTGAAATTTACTTATAAAACCAACTTTAGGTAAAAAGAAATAAAAAAAATCATATATGATATATTTGGAAAAATAATTGGCCTTAAATTCAATCCTTACCTAACTCAAAAATTACCATAAATCCCATTATTTTCTTATATATACACAAATATAATGACTCATCGAGAAACAAAGTGTTTTATCCCATACATATATTACACACTATTACAACCTTAGTATGAAATGCGATACATAGTAAAATTTATTATTTTAACTTATTATAAATTAAACTATCTATAAAATGATTTAATATAGAAATAACATAGTGAGCGCTCTATTATACTCTGGAAAGATCTCTCAATACATTCAGAAAAAATAACAAGCATAATTACCATTAATATTCCATGTCGTGAGTTATAGTCATATGTGTTTTATGACGCTCGATGAGGAATTGTATAAGACCTATTACCAATTCGCGATATGGCTCAGGTTAGTCCTATAAATTATGGAGATACTGCCACTCGCACCTAGTTTTGCCAGAGTTTTTATGATTTCTCCAATAGTCTTATTGTGAAGTACATGTGGTAAAATGTTATAATCATTTGTGAAGTATTGTTGAGAGAGGTTCTTGAGTACCTATTTACCTAATAAACCAAACCTCAGGTACCCATATTCTCAGATTTATAAAATGTTCTTTATTTAAGCTGTATAGACAAGCACGATATGTTTGTTACACAATATTCTCACCAAAACTTATTACATAGGTCTATTTGAAAGTATCCTAATGTTTATGGATCGTTTGGGAGGGTTAAGTCAATTTATCGTTATTTTTATTAGCCTATATATACTATGATTTTTATATAAAATTCCTTTTAAAGTTAAGGGGCCCTATACTTAATGTATAATACAAAATTAACCCAATAAATATTTTCCCCCAAAAAGTTTTTAAAGTGTTTTATTGTCATTATAATATTACTTTAGTTATAAGTCATTATAATAGTTTGGTTGACCAGATTGAATTACACGGCAAAATAGGGGGCTCGAGCCGACGGCGAGCAAAAGGAACGTGAGAGGTGGGGGACGATTCCATACCCCGTAGCGGAGGGGCGGAGGAACCCCCGCGACACCCAAAATACCAAAGAGCGGGGGTTCCGGACACCCTCCCCGGAAGGGGGAAATAGTCCCTACCCTGTCTTCCCCGGCAAGCCGAGAGACCCCGACTCCTGCCACTTTGCGGGGTATACCCTTGGGTATGCTTTAGTTTAAAAAAATGATAAATTATAAAAATATTTATAGCTCACGGTCTCCCATAGTTTTACTCGAGCGTGATTTAAATTATACGTTATACATAGTTGAAAGTGAACTTAGTAACAATTAGTTGTATGTGTAATCTTAAACTACTAGTTCTTATCAACTCATTTTCTACTTGTACACCACTCCCGCGGTATTGATAGATAAGCTCCCTACTCTCTGATGGAGTCTCTTTATAAAAGAACTTTTATATATACTCTTGTACATAAGTGTTCTTTGCGGTGTGTACTAGAGCTCAGATACAAAAACCACCATTCGCGTTTTCTATATAAGTATGAAATTATCACTTAGACTCTGTCGTGTCATGTAACTAGGTATAAGTGAGCCCAAAATGTTTGAAACCAGGTGGAGCAAAATTATCACTATAGAGGGCTACATTTAAGTCATATCTCGTGTGTATATTGTAATTCTTCATTACCAAATTCCTCTTTATAGAGAGTGATTTGTTAGGGATTAATAATATATTTAAGGTATTAATTTTAGCCTTTCTCCTCATTATTTATTGGTGGAGTAGGGATAATAATATTATTCACACATGAAATATGAATCCGAATAATTGTATAGTTATATAAAATAATCCGAAGAATTTCCATTTTCGTGGTATATATATATGTATATATATTTAAAATGAAGGATATAAATAATTAATTGACAATATTAACAATTTTGTTATGTGTAATAATAACATACTATAAGTAGTAGGTTTAACTTATATAATCTTATTTGAATATGGTAAATCTTCTATTTCGAAAGACAGGGAATATAAATATCAAAAATTTTATTTATGAGTAAAGCGTGAACTCAAAGAGATCGGCCACAGTATCAAACACTATATACTATGAAACGCTTTTTAATATCTTGACCTGTTGACGCTCAGCGCTTAAAAATCGTGTATACTGTATATAATATATCATCATCACAAAGGCTAAGCGCATCAAATTACCACCATTACAACCCATGCCAGACGTATCTAGCTGTCACCCGCTATCAATATGTTCATCTTGATCTATAAGTATTTGCTAGATTTAATAAAAAATACTAAGCATTCAACATGCCCAAAATAAAAAAAATTTTATAGTTAATGCTCAAAGTTTATTATATAGTATTCAAGTAACAATAACATATAGTACAAATTATATAAAAATTAAGTATATAAATGTACACAAATTAAAAACAATGTTAAAAAAAATAATTTTAAGGTATTAATATACATCCAATACACCCTTAATATATTTACTGTTAAATGGACCCCAAAATTTTATAAACTCCCATAATAACTTGTTAATAAAAGTGATATAATATATATTATATTATATATATAATATAATATATATATAATATATATTATATATATATCATTATATATTATATATTTTCAATATATTGTAAGTATATCATTTCGAGATTTATTCTTATAGTATAGTATATTATAATACTATATTATTATAACTTTTTCCTATCTAAATTATTTTCATTATTATTACCAGTGTTGGATCATGATTAATACTTCCAGATGGTTATATGGAACTACGCTTGGTTGAGTAGAGCGTTATATTGAATACAACCTCACTAAATGATATACACAGTATATACTAATGTAATACGGACAATATATGCCTATATAATATATTATATATAATATATATATTATACATAATATATAATTATATTATATATATATATTAATATATATATATTATATATTATATTTATATAATTATATATATATATATATATATTATAATAATATAATATATATATATATTTATAATATATATATATAATATTAATATATATATTATAATATATATTGTAGTTTATATGCTGCCATTATACAATTCTTATGTATTTACTAATTATTATTAGGTGTACTTCCGGCTTGTATCTCAATGCATTTATTTATCCAGCCTTTACCAAAACAACATGTCTGATATCGCAGGCAATTCTTCCACAGTTTACTGGGCACCCAGTTACTAGGAACGATGATCGACATTACATATCTTTCAGTTATATAGACCACTACAATATTTTTGAATGTCTTTGCTCTAATTAATAATCACATAGTTTGATTGTATATAATAAATAATAAATAAATTAAATAATATAACAATACTCAATTATAATAATTATCATATATAAATAAAAATAATAATAAATGATATTTGTTGTGCGCTTAAATTATATATGTATAATAAATAATAATTATATAATAATAATAATAAATAATGCGGAATTATTTTATCATCTTTGTATAAAGTTCAGACTTAAACTGAGGTCAGCCGAACATAATATCTAATGTGTGAGAAGTGCATATTTGAATATATATATATATATATATATATATATATATATAATTAATAATTATATTATATATTTATATATTAATTATATGATTATATATATTATATATATATATATATAATTAATAATATATATATAATATATTAATTAATATTATATTAATATAATATCAATATATTTATATTATATATATATATATATATATTATATATATATAATTATAATATAAATATATATATATAATATATATATAATATATATATTAATATATATATATATAATATATAATATATTAAATATTAATATATATTATATAATATAATTTTTATTATATATTAATTATATTATATATATAATATTAAGTGTGAGATTAAACAGTTTAAAAATTTTATATCATTTTTTTTATAAATAATATTAATAAATGATATATCTGTTTCTGTGTTAATGTAATGGATTATATCTTAAATATCTATTAGTACCATTTACATAAGAGTATATTATGTATGATTAAATTAAAACCATCTTTTGATTAATATAATTTATTCCATATTGTATTTCATAGTTCACCTCAGAAGGTGGTTGTTTTGATGGTCTTGTCGCAGAGGCTTTCTTCTCTTGACCGCAGAGTCGTCTCATGCGAGTCGTCTCCCTTCATATCTCTCTATATCTATATACCGATGTGTGGCCAGATTGTGTTCAATTATTTACTGCCATATAAACCTAATGTGTATCTCTTCTAATCATCTATCTATCTCTCTCTATAAATCTCCAGTCAGAATTGCACCATATGAGTGATATAAAATCTCTATCTCTCTATATTATTCACAATGGCTGTATCTCAGACTCATTGCAGATGAGATTCTCTTTATACTATGAACTTACAATAATGTTTATTCGTCTTTTTCTATACTTAGTAATCTACCTAGATATAGCCCTCTCCCTGCGGCGCATCTCCCTGTGTTAGATTTTTATTCCAACCAAATAAAGAGCCAAGTTTTGTATTGTTTGGTTGTAGGCCAGTTATAATACTCACAACGGGAAGAAGTACAGACATTATAACAGCTATTTTCCCTCCCTGCAACTTTATTCTATCTACACAGATCTGCAAAAAGCGATACCACACACTCTATCATTTTAAAAAGTGCTAAATAGTGAGATTAAGGTATAACTTTTTTCTTCTCTAAAGCATATACTAATATATATTTGAATTATTATGATATAATAGCTTATCTCTATAGGGTCAAAGCTTTCAGTTATACATATCTTTATTCTCAAGTTTAATAATCTTATATATATATCTTTTTCAACCTTTTAATTCTCTTCTTTTTGTTTGTCTGTTTTGACTCTTGAGATGTTCTATTACATATTCCTTTATATATATGGGTATTCTTAACCATATTATTATAGGTTTGTCAACATTTTTTTTGTGATAGTATAGTAGTGAAACTTTATGAATTACTATTCATATGAGATTACCTTAATTGCATATAACTTTGTGCACTGTTCTTTTGATAGAAATCAGGACAATTTTCTTTATCAGAATTCTATCATCTAAAATTGCTTAATATATAGAAACCCCTCCTTACCACTGTGGCAATTTCCATGCGAAAATATCAGCCTTAATTTAATAATTTGCCAACATTTCCCATATATATCATTATAAGGGACTTGTATTTCCGTCAGGATGTCGCGACATTACTAATTAGTGCACCATTATATGAACTATATCCATATCTTCTCTATATATATATATACCGAGCTACAACACCATATCCCTACCCAATTTTATAATATATTGTGAATTTATTTTATCTCTCTCCTCATGACAGGCCATATCACATATGAGCTTTCACTGCAAGATACCGATTAGAGTTTATTTGTGCCTTTTTGTATTCAATGATTTCTTATTAGTATGCTTCTGGAGAGCAGTCCTCCCTGGACACCCCCAAAAAATGATTTGATTCATTCTGCTTCACGCAGCTTCCTTGGACTTCGCCTCTCCTCACTCCTATTAACATCTGAAATTACCTAATATCCGCGCAGTACTCTCTGGAAAACATTTCTTCAAATAGTGCGTTTGTCAACGTGTATATTATCATAAGCATACTAGTTGTATCAGAAGTATATTCATATGATAATTTTTAATCAATAAACTTTGATTATCACCATCCAATTGTGTATATGAATGCAGTGGCATAAGCTCCTCTCTATATATTATTTCATCTATTAGCTAAATTAGAGATATATATATAATAATATATATATCTCTATGTAAACTCGTTGAGGATGTAAGAACAAATGAATTTATCTCACTATATATATATGAGACATTTACAATCTTTTAACGATATGTTAATGACGGTTCTATATCTAAGGTGTTATATATATAATATATATAGAGGGAGATGACGTTAACTCGATCGTAGAGTAGCCTATAATAGTGTCTCAATAGAGTACGAGCAAACTTACAGCTGAGAAAATAGCGATTAATATATTTGATATTGCTATTATATACGAATTAAATCGATGATTCACCACGAACGAAATATATATATATATCTATCTATATTTATCAGGCGTTATGTGATCTTTCTCAGGCCTTCAAGACATATTTTACATATGTCTTATTATTTATTGTCTCTCTACCCTATATCGTCATCTATAATATTCATATTCTCTGTCTATATAATTAAAAAAAGTCGAAGCCTTTGGTGATAATCGTCCCTGTTATGATACGAGTATGACTTATAGAAGAAGTGGTCTTTTTACATATATTATACATCAGTATGGACGATAAGATTTAATTGAGTGAAACTATTCATGTCACTTAACCATTCTTCAAAGACCCTATGCTCGTCAACCCCTGCGTGGTTCTGATTTTCTATTTCTCTAGTATATAATATTATGTTTTTGAGTTGATAGTCATTTATTATAATAATAAATAATATTATATTTATTAATACTCTTCTATATCTCTATATACTCTATATAATCTATTTATTATCATCTAATCTATCTACTATTAAGCCCTACATGCTCCTATATCTATATATTATCATATATGATGTTGATATATATATATGTATATTATATCTATTTACTATCAAGTGTTATAATGAACTCAAATAATATTATTTATATATTATGACCATAATTCAACCTCAATATGATGAAGAATGAAGCTATGAGGATTCATAGCCTCATGATAACGAACAGAATAGAAGAAATAGTAGGTAGGTAATGATGATTGAAACCAAAAAATTAGATATAGATAAACGAGTAATAGAGAAGTAGATTATTTAGTGGAATATGCGAGTTCCTGTCGTGACTCGATGTAGATCCTTTCATTTTACTAACTTATCTATATATATATATTTCCACAATTATAACATATAAGAATAATTATATTTAAATATATATCAAAAATATGAAACTTGGTCCATGGATTATTATTATTATAAAATATTTCGGATTTGAAATTTTATAATAAATTTTCTCTGCAATTACTGGGAATTCACTATTTATAACATTTATCAATGCCCGTTCTTAAAGATACTCATAGTGTATCACGTGCAGTGAACGTGCGCTAGTGGTCTAATTTTATATGTTTTTTTCTTACCTTCCCTGGACGTTCAGTAAAGTGAGTTAGTAATAGTACCTATGTGTGTATTCAGATCCTATTAATATAAGTAAATCCATAGAAACGATTTTAACTAAATAGATGTAAGAGTAAATAATTTTAAGAGTATGTAGTGAAAAACATTTTCTATATGATAATTTTTACCTCAGCTGTACAAATTTGCTAAAATTAGTTGTGCTTAAATTCCTGGAAAATTCATATTTATGTACGAAGATTAGTTACACTGCTCATATAAATGTTTGTGATTTACAATCCGTATCCTATATTCATACGCAAATGTAAGTGATATTCAGATCCATACAAGATAATTTTGTCGCAAGTCTGATATGGTGAGTGATAGACGAATTTCATATAGAACCGGAATTGCGTCTTTCCATTAGCCATTGGTCCACCGCTACTGCAGCGTTCTTCACTGTTTCTAAAGAATTAAGAAAGGTAGAGTTATGTGTAAAAAGAGATAAGATAATCATTGAGATCAATAAGTTAAGAATAGTTAGCAGGAATAATAAGAACGAGCTTAGACTCATGTTTAAGCCATGATGATTCACGTTAACGTGTACCGTCAAGGAAATATTAGTAATGATCCAGTGAATGAAAGAATGAATTATGATTGCTTAAATTGAAAGAGAAGTGGTCAGATTGCATCCAATAGAAGTAGAGATAAAAGTAATAATTATTATTATAGACTATGACTTCCTGACTCTTGGACAAAACAACAAATTGCTACGGAATTCAAATATAAGTACCAGATTCGATTTTAAATTAGATTATCTCCAGAAAGTTAGTCCAAGAACATAACTATTAGTTACCCTATAAATATATTATAGGTCAAAAGAAAGGGCTCACATAGGTGTAAGCAAATGAATTAACCATTAGAGTAAAGTTTAAAATAAATTATTATGTTAAATTGTATGACTACCCCCCACCCACGGAGTCACAGAGCAGGAAGCGTCCACACTGGGTTATATATTATAGAATCGTTGAGTGATTTCAGAGGAGATATAAAGATGAGTGTAATAAAAGTGATTTATAAATGGTAAGAGTAAATAGATCATATAATACAAAAGCTCAGTATATATATATCAAATATTAGTAATGATATACAATATGTGTACATTTCAAAATACTACATCTCCTGAACATAAAATTGGTAGATCAAAGTTTTGTGAATTACGCCCCAAATGGTGTATCTTAGCTGGGTCATCAGGCACATCATTTACCTTTGTGTTGTGTGTGTTTGATTAATTTATACATCAGTAACAAAAGTTATGTAATGATTGATTAGGTGCTAAAACTTCAATACGACTGCAATACATAAGCATTTACATTGATATGTTATATTGTGTGATATATATTATGAGTGATTAATTAAAATTATAACTGCATTTAATGAGTACTTGTTTATAAGATATGTCTGAATAAATGACTTAATTATATTATCTTGATAATGTTTATATAAGGGAGTTATTGAGGTAGGATAATTTGCTCCCACAAATGTAGTAATTTTTAAATAAAAATGATAGGTATAACATAACTGACTAGGGCTGTAATTAGGTAGACAATCATAAAATCAAGATGAGATTTATTTTTGTGAAAACTCCCTGTTTGATAATTTGGCAAATCTCAAATAAGCCACTTATTTATATATACTTCTAAAATTCAATCGTTCAATTTATTTTAGAAAGAAATAGATATAAATAAAAATCTTTCTATGATAAAATATATATAGAGTGAAGTGAGACTTTATAATCATCTCATGCTGTAGCGCAATTGGCTCTCGCGCTCCCCTACAAACTTAACATGCTAAATATTATTATGAGTCCAAGACAAATATCTAGGTAATATATATAAATATCATTATTATATATATAGGTCATAATGATAAGCCAAAGCTCTTTTGCAAACCAATAACAATATAATATGAGAAAAATATAATATAATAAAGTTCCATACTCTCTTTTGCTTACAGTAAAACTATATACTTATATATTATAGCTAACATACACTATATATGCTATAGCTATATGTTCATAGTATATCCACACGGCATACATCCACATAGATAGACTATATCAAGGACCACACATCGAGTTGTTGCCTAAATGAGTATTGAAAAGCTTAAAGTATATTATTTCACAGATGATATATATATATAATTAGGTTAAGCCTAACCAGTATAAGAATAAAAAAATTTTGTATTATAACATGCCATCACCAAATGAATATTATACGCATTTAAAAGCTGTGATATATAATAATGGTCCATTTCTTAGGCATCTTGCAAGGGAAATTAATGTCTGTGATGGTAGTTGTAAGGAACATAACCTCAAGCGTTGGAATTTAGAGTCAATAGTCAGTACTTACAAAGTATACAACACACACACAAATTCTTAATATTGAACCTAAATATATCCATTCTTAGCAAAGTAGAAAAGAGAATAATACTTATTTTCTCGTAAAAGAAGATGAAATTCATGAACACATTGAAAGACTTAAAATGATAGATTTGTAATAATTGTTGAGAAATTAATATATATATATACGGGAACGGCGATGATAATAACTTATCTCAAATTCTTTCCACTTTCCAAGAACATAGTGCTATCCACCTCTAAAAACTTGAGACGTTTTACGAAGACCACTATAGTGTGTCAGTAAAAATTTTATTCATTTATAATGATGTTAGAGATAATATAATATGACGTAGCTTGACGTATTAGTAATGATCAAAATGGTGAATTTGAGTTAATGAGTGAAGGAAGAACATAAGTGTGTAGAGTATATACGATTAGTATAACATTAATATAATTTTTTAATCATCCTTCCAGACCAAGAACTCTTCATTCATAATATATAGTAATGTTCAGATTGCGTATAATTCATGAGTTAATGGATCATAATGGAAAAATATATATTATTAAGTGAAAAACTTCTGGGCTATTATAATATAATAATGTCAATTATAATACAGGCAGAAATTTAACATCTCAACAAAGTTAGTATTATTCCGAATGAATATCTCTCTCTTAACAATTACAGATATAACTCATGTAGCAAAAGATATATATTATATAATATATATATATAATATAATTATATATATTAATATATATTAAATCTCAGGGGATGTAGTATATACCGGTATAATTATATTCGTGCAATCTTATCCTATAGGTATTACGCTCATATACGCGGCAAAGTTATTTATTTATGACATGACGTAGTATCCGGTATATATATATATATATATACCGTAAGATATATTATCATTATTGTTATCCTTGACCGGAATTATAATCCGAGGATATATATTACTTCTACCTATGTAGGTTCTTCACTCGTTTAGGTAAGTAGGAAAATATTCAAATAATATTTGTATATATATATACCTATAGGTAATATATATTTATTAATTATTATGATAATTATATATTTTAATTTAATTATATATTTTATTATTATCATTATATATGATTATAATATTTTAATTATATATTAATTATTATTTAATTTTATAATTATTAATTACTCATATATAAAAATAAGAGTTGCATTATTTCATGTATCAATTATTTTTGAATGTTTTATAATTTGAAAAATATATTAAAAATTGGAGTAATTAAAAAAATATAATAATATTAATTTATTAAAGTTTCTTTATGTTCTGAGAATTTTATATATTTATTTTTTTTTATTTATTGTATATAT
>JABUQX010003543.1:7500-25313 GCA_015478945.1 Trachelipus rathkii | reverse complement strand
ACGGTATTGAAGAGGAAAGCAGACGAAATGCTATATCAAAGCAGAAAGTGTTCTGACAGAGCCGCAAACTGAGTAGTGTAAAGTTCAATTGGCAATTTTTAAATCATCCTGTACTATAAAATATCACTGCAATATACACCAAGAGGCACTGTATGAAAAACTTAAATATGCAGCATGCTTTTAGGCTACCGGTGATTAAATGTAAATAAATTAGAGCAGAGCATAAACAGACGAGATTATCAGAAAATACTGGAAAATTGAATCTTTGATTTGGAATTAGTAAACTTTTGTCCTTCATTGAAGTTGCGGTAGCTTTCTAAAATGGGACAAGTTTCTGAGTAGATTTGGTAACTGAAAATGCTGTTTCACACCCACACACTGAACAGCTACATGTTCACAAGATAACCCTATTAGGTTGGACGAAACCAAATGGCTATTTATTTCGGCATTTTTTTCAGTTGAGTCGCTCACCTAGACCTTTCTCTCCAATGATCTACAACTTCTTACATACAAGGCAAGAATAAACTTATTTCAAGTTTAGTCAATCTAGGCCAGATCCAGTGTCATGTAAAATAAAATGAAAACTGTGTCATCTCACCGTCTGAACAATGAGGATTTGGCAGTCACACTTCTCCACACTGAAAAGAACGCAGACTTTGAATGCTCTGAGATTAACAAGCCATTTGACCAAAATATTGAAAAAAAATCTAATATATTGCAAGCCATTTTGCACGAGCAGTCGTTTCCTATGGATCTTTGCTATGAAGAAAACTGCGAGCACTCGCACTTTGTAAACACCGATTTTCACTAGTGAAAAAACGTAATCGCAGAATGCCTGAGTGAACAGTACAAACAGAACTATCGATTTGAAAAAAACAAATTCTCATATTTAAAATATGAAATTTGATGAGCTTATTTCACAATACACAAACAATTCTGACATAATTATATTCTGGAGTTCATACCCTGGACACATTTTCCCGAGCTAAGAGATATTGCAAAAAATATATGCGTTTTGAAGATCTGACAACAGAGTAGAACAAGCATTTTCATCATGAATTATTGATTAAAATAGCAATCCAAGGGCCCGGCGAATAAGTGATTAAATTTGAAAGATTCTTGCTGCTCTCAGGAAACAAATTTTAACACCAACATTTGAAAAGACCGTACGCCGGGAATCCAAAACAGCGCTGCAAAAGTCTATTTAATGCAAGTTAACGTTAATTTTATGTAATAGATTATTGTTACATAAAAAATTAAATAAATTAATCTTTTCAATATCATCTGTACATTCATGTCCGTATTATACGTTGTATCGGGCGCATACGACTTGTCTGTGAAAAAATTGGCGCACTGTGGATGCATAAGAAACTGAGTGTCCACCCTGGGTTTAGGTCTTGAATATTCTTCTGCAAGTTCCATTGCGTTAATTGAATTGTCCGTCAATCTGAGGGTCTCAGCTATCACTTATACCTTGACAATTTATCGCACTTCACAATTTATTTACAAATACAAATTCAATTTCAATACAAAATGTTGCATTTTTAAAATCATAAAATCAATGTATTTCTTCTTATTTTGTTCAAAAACAATTTCAAAAAGTTTAATCTCCAAGATGACTATATTTACATAAAATATTTTCCTTTGTCCTTCACTTTCGCTAGAGTCCAGCTGTCTTTTCTTTCTATATCTTCCTGTTTATAAACACTCTTAATCCAACACGTACGAAACTATAATTCTAATATCTATTAGAAAATATATATAGCTATTATCAACTTAGAAATACGTTATACTATATGATATATACCGGAATATATATATTAACTATAATATATATATAGTATAAACTAGTAGTCTACTATACTTACTATAACTATATAATACTATACATTACTCACTTCAATAAAATATATATATATATAGTATACAATATATATATATAGTTACTTATACTATATATATAATTATATATATAATATATAATATAATAATATATACTAATTGTATATATAATATATAATATATATAACAGTTTTACACTAGCTAGTTGTATATACAAGTTAGCCATGCCTCTAAGTTCTAACTTTTAAGGCGTAAAAAAAAATGTTTGTTCCTGATTCATAGGCGCGCTAACTACGGCGCAAAGACATGGAATCTGTGCGCCTGATGTTTAGTCCGTCCTTTTTAAAACATATGTTGCGCCTACGTAATGATAGTGCGCATTAGCGCATAGGCGCAACTTGTGCCAACCGCCCCAGCTCTGATTGTATTATATATATATATATATTATAGAAGGATATATATTATTATATTATATTTATATTACATTATATATACTATTATACAATAGTATTATATATATAAATCTATATATAATAACATATATATATATATATATATAAATTATGGACCATAACTTCTTTCTAAATCTACACGAAACGGCCAGGTCGGATGCTAAAAAAAAATTCGCAAGTAACCTCTATGATACATAAAGGGTAGGGTTGGCCTATATATAAAAAATAAATCGATAATCGATATTTAAAAAATATCAAAATTACAAAATATACACTGAAAAAATAATCGATATATCGGTTTAAAAAGTTATCATATTTATAATATATATACATATATATATATATATATATATAATATATAGTTCTATATATATATTATATATATTATATTATATATATAATATTTATATATAATATATTAATATATTATATATATTATATATATATATTATATATATACTATTATAATATAATATATCTATGGCCAGCCTCTAGAAAGACCACAATCCATATCTCAAAAACTACTACAGCTACCGGAAAAAGGAATACATGCCTTGGAATCCTGGCAAAATTTTACGAGAAACTGTTAAAAAAAAAAAAAAAAAAAAAAAAAAACAAAATCATATCTCGAAAGATACAAAGCTACACGGTGAAAGAAAAATACATTTTATGAATCCTCTGTAACAACTTTTGGTTTCGGAAAATGTAAAAAAAAAAAAAAAAAAAAAAAATAAACAAAAATTGCTATTTTTTTTGGGGGTGCTGACCATAGTATATATATATATATTATTGTAAAGTATTACAGGGCAATTTAGGGGCTCGAGCCTACGGGAACAAGGGGGGACGTTTTCCATACCCCGTAGCGGAGGGCGAGGAACCCCCGCGACACCCAAATACCAAAATGCGGGGGGGGTCCAGGAGACCCTCCCCGGAGGGGGGAATTAGTCACCCGTAGTTTCCGAAGGCCTGAGAAGACCCCTTACTTCCTGCCATCCGGTGCCGGTATACCCTTGGGGATATTCTTTAGTTAACAAAAAAAAAAGAGCAAATTTTAATAGAAAGTCTATTTATTTAACGAGTAACCAATAAAAAGTCTCTAAATAGGTCTTCGCATTATCTATTACTATAATTATTAACCAATAATTTTTTTTTATGTTTTATATTTTTTTTTACATTTCCTATCCAAAATTATACGAGGATTCCAAAAATGTATTTCTTTTCGCTGTAACTATTGTAGGTTTTGAGGATATAAATTTTTTTTTTTTTTTGTTTTTTTTTTTGTTTTTTTTTTTTTTTACATTTTCCGCACTAAAATTGGACCAGCCATTCCAGCAATGTATTCCTTTTCTGGGTAGCTGTTGTAGTTTTGAGATATGGATTGTGGCTCTGCTAGAGGCTGATCCTATATATATATATATATATATATAATATATAGTATTCAATTATATTTATTATATATTATAGATATATATATTGAACATTCCTTATATATATTATAGTTATATTACATATATATATAAGCTCTGTCCTTTAAGGATGTTAAACCGATATATAGTCTTGAACGATGATACAATCAATTTTTTTTCGACAATTGTCATGGTAATGGAAGTGCCAGAATTCCCAATAATAGTTTTTGTTAAATAAACGAATACCCTAGATTAAACCGCAAAGATGGAACGAGTCAGGTTCTCTCGGCCTCCCGGTGGAACGACGGGGGGGGACTCGTCTCTCCCTCTGTCCCACGTCGTTTCGAGCCCCTGTAAAAATCAAAATTATCAAATAAATTAACATTTTCTGGGAGATGGCATGATATAAAAAACAATTTTTGGCAATTCCTCGCGCTCCTTCTATTGGAGTTTAGCTAACACGTAACACTGTAGGGTTCCACGCGATGTTCGGCGATTGTCTTTTATGTCTATTTATTAACATCTTTTAAAGGAGTAGCGCCATATATATAATTCATAACTGATATATAATCCTAATAACGAATATTAATAACCCATAGATAATATATATATTAACCTATGATACTATATATATTATATTAATATATATATTATATACTATAATATATACCTATATAAACTACTAACTATACAATAATACCTACTGACTGCCTGACTACAACACCTACTACTAATTACTAACTATAAATTGCACGACAGGGCTGGTAAACCACAGCTCCACGTTACTTAATACGGAACCAAGTTTTAGAGTAACGGCAGCTAACGAACTCGTTATTCTTACTCTTCATGAGACATACTACCAACACCGAAGAAGCCTCCCTATTGTTTTCCTCCGCTACTTCTTGTCCGTTACCATTTTTGTTCGACATTTTCTTTGAAGTTGAAGCCAGATTGAGTCCACCCCCAGTCAAGCTATAAATAATTCTTTGCTATCAAGTATATACATATACTATAATACTATATATATATATCTATATAGGCAATCATCATTAGTAATACATCAGAGTATACTTAGGCTAATCCATACACTAACAAAGTCTGACGTGATAGAGTACCCACGGCAGTAACCCCGACATATTCATTCATGATAAATAGACTAACTGTATATAACTCCTGCTTACCTACTATAAGCGCTCTAGCCTGAATAACTAGCATCATATATATATTAATATATATAGAGTAACACCATCTACCTACAAGATCAATCGAATATCAAATCACGGGTTCTATGACACTTACCTTATCCAACCAATCACGAGCACCTACACCAACTAAATCAACGAGATAAACACAACCTATACACTAGGATATACGTACAACTATAAGCTAACTATATACTCCGTAATAGTCCCTAATTAAGTTCAACCCTCGCGTAATCCTATGTCAACTCCGTGACTCTCAGACACAGCCATGATGCCTCGCAGGCGTACATTAATCGATTCATCGACGTCAGCGACGGAATCTGAGCGGTAGGAGCGCCCCTTCTGCATCGATAGACATGCAGCCGGGCAGAAGCGTTAGACTCAAGCACACCTTACAGCTGCTAGATATCAGCCTGATACCCGAGCAATATCACCGAAGCACAATCACATCAGCATCCAGCTGCGCCAAACACAGCGACAAACCACTGATGCCTCGTCACTACTAACTACCACATCTCTATGTAGTACAGCATGTATAGCTACGCATATATCACTCATACTTCCGACCTAAGTCACATGATCACACAATATACCTATCATATATACTAATCGATCGAATAACCACCTACGACATCGCAGTTCATCCTACAATAACCCTTAGCGCGCTACTACTAATAAATAGTAGATAGAAGAAAAGGTCGTGAAAGTCCGGCAGCTGGTAGAGATAATGTAGACATAATGCGATTCGTACCTTTCGTATATTGATGATAATCGACACAACGTCGCAATCTGGGCAGAAGCATGTTCTCTTAGGACTGTAAAGAACCCTACTTCCGCAAAACTCTGGCATATTGAACAACCCCTACTGGACCATAAGAATGAAGAGGTCGATAAGACGTGAATGTGTAGTGAGGTTTTGATGTGCAAGAAGGTCACACAATAAATGCAATAAATACTCCTGTATCATTATGGAAGCATGAACCTCGTTCATTATAAGCAACACCCTCGGAGCTACGATGAAGCTCAGTCGCAGAATGCACAGAAGTAAAGAACGTCATAGCAAGCCCAATATCGTGCGACTACATCTGCAGTATAGCTGGAACGGGCCGGAGAAATACGATCAACTGATTGGTTTTGGCAAGTTGCCTCTGTAACAAAACGTCGTCGAATTATGCCGAGATGAGATTAGTATCCGACCGAAATATCATCCGCGAAGCAACCATCGAGAGCGAAGTAATCAGTAACCCCCATTTAAATGTTCCGCCAAGGCAGAGATAAAGATGTAACTGTCACATGAACGAGTATCTAAGGGAAATTAGTCATTAGCTTTGAAGCGCGTGTGGTGTTGAGTACAGAGGAAGATTAGATCTACTACTATTATTTACAATACGCTATCCAACGACATATAAATATTATCGAGAATATACTAAGAGCAGACTACCAGCCGAGTAACACACGCGTTAGCACAAGACATCAATCGACGAGAACATCAGCATTAAAACAAACGTCCATCACGCACCGCAGCGACATCGTTTTATTCTATCAATCACCAAAGGGAACTCCTGTGCCCTGAACTCTGTCTCAGCTCCGCTCGACAACGAGAGTATCACATGAACACTCAAACATCACTGACTATAGCAAAATCGGATCGAGTACGAACCTTTCCTTCTTCTAGACTCCACAGTTTGAACCTCAAATCAAGCACCTACCGAGTTCCTCGCTCTGTCACACCAGTCTACCACTAACACCGGCGAGCGTACGAGGTACCGTCATAACCACACCATGAAGGATCGAAAATCACTCTCCACAGCATCGAAGCACCATCACCGCGCCATGCACAAACCCTGTCGGACCGATCTATAAGCCAAAACTTTATGCACGCATCGATAGCACCCAGCCAGTAGCAACGGCAGACCGCTCTGATGCCCAATCTTTGTATGTCCATGCCTACATAATACTATACTAGCAATCAATCAAGATACCAATAATAGAGCTGTCATAATTACTAGATATGATCCGACCTCAATTATACAATAAGCCTAAACACTAATACGGCTACTTTACCCCCTATAGTAATATAAAATAGATTCTATATTAACTATAATAACAGTAGTATAAATAACATAACATATTTCACCGCAGATTACTACTCGCTTTATACCACCAGTTACGGATAAATATGATTAGAATTAACATTATTTAACGTAGCTTCATGCAGAACAACGCGGATTCACCGTAAACCGAGATACACGGAGACGAGGGCGATCAAACATTTTTTTCCGCATGTGCTCGTATGCATACAGAATATTCTAGGGGTGAAATGAGGTTAAGGTACATATATTATACTATATATATACCCATATCTACTACTAATGTATATAAGTATACATATTTACATATTACATGATATATATTATAATATATACTATATATAGTACATATTATATAGCCTCAGACAGCTAGCTACTAGTTTATTCACGTTAACTTACTCTCTACTACTTTATGTCATATAACTCGCATAGCCATGCAAGGTACTGCTGACTTATATAGATAGCCTAGTTGACATAACGAATAATATACTTATATATATATATAATAAGCTACTAGTAGGTTAGTGCGAAATGATAGTAGTATGATAGAGCTCGGAGGTATGGCAGGCGGAGAGGTGCCGCGGCAACGTTGGCGATTCGGAAGTGCCAGGAAGTGCGCAACTCTCGTATGTGTTGAAAATGTCGTCGAAGGTCCAAGTGCACAGTGTAAGAAAGCTGCTTGAATCTGTAAGTTCGAGATCGCGAGATCCGAGTTCCGGCGAGAGGTCTTTCAATTGAGTTTTTTTCCAAAATTAAGCTACAACCACAACGAAATTAGCCTTATACATATTCTTTTCAACTTCTATATGAAATAATATATGCTAATGAATAAAACTGTGTTTTTTTTTCATTTTTTAATTTTTTTTTACCGGCGCTGATATCACATATTTATTTTCCATCTTACACGTAATTTCGTGATGTTATTATATATATATAATATATTCATATTATAATATATGATAATACTATATTATTATCCATAGATATAGTTATAGACAGCATATATATAATATATATAGTATTATAATATATATATATATAATTCTTACGCACATTAATATAAAAGTATGATACTTATAACTATAATGAGACTTGACTATATGATTAGTAACGTCTCACTACGGACGACGCCTGAACTATTTCACCTTTTCTACCTCTCTCCAATTATTTTATGCATGAAACATAATTTCTACTAAGCTTTAACTGCTATAAAATTGACTATTGAATTTTAATTCTTAAGCTTGCCCTTTTATAATTAATTTTTCTAAAAAGTTAATATACACTAAATATTGCAATTTCGTATTAACCCTTAATCCAATACGATAACGAATACATCCTATTTGAAAAAAAACTTAAAAATGAATTTTTTTTAAACATATTTCTCAATAAAACATAATGATAGTTTTACCACCCCCACGTGTTGTCACGCAACAGTAGACTCTGATTCGTCGCTCCTACTTGGCTTAAACCGGATTACGCATATAATAATATCAATATAATGCATCTTGGATTTGGTCTCATCAGAACTCCGTGTAGATTTGGCTCCTTATACATGGGTGATGCTCCAATCTTTATCTCTAATGTTACTTCCATTTTTTTACGTAGTTTTTGTTGACTTTTTTGATATCCTCTTGTAGAAACATAAGAAAAGATAGATGCTGGAAATTAGTGTTATGTCGGAGCGCGACAATCTCCGATTCGGTTAATCGATCCAGCGTCCGCTAATCCTGAGTCCCTATCGCTGTAAAAGTGTTCGAATGCCAGAATCAAAATCACTAGACACCTATACGGAGATATACGAATCTGACCATCCGTCTCAGTGTGTCGTGAACATAGTGCTTCGCAAGCACATACCGCAAGATCGATACGATTCCAGTGCCAGCTTTTTGGCACATTCGAATGCAATCCCGGACTTTCGAGATTACGCCCATCAACTGATCCCTAGTTCAGTATATACATATCAAAAATATTATCCTATATCATTTATAATAATGAAAATATCATATATATCTACTATTATATATATACCACGTATATTCAATACATCATTATATGTATACAATAATATATATAATATTTATATATAACAATATATATATATAATACTATATATAATATAATAGCTATATATACATACTAGATCATATATGAGTATATCATGGATAATATATACCATATATATATAATATTATTATACTATATAATATAATACAGATATATATAGTTATATAATAATATACACTTTTCACATAAATTATGCAAGAATTATTAGAATATATACACTTATAGTATAGTGACTTGCCAACGGTTTCGTAGGCTCACAGCCGTTTTTTCTCAAGAAGAGCTTATAGAGTCTATTGCTTACAAGACTTGGCAAATAATTCATTCATACTTATGACTATCAGGACTGAAGGTACCGACAGTCCGTGGTAACTTTTCAGTCCTCGTATGGATGTTATATTAGCAGGGGGTCACATCACCCCGAGGTGGTTGGGACGTCGATATAGCGCTACGCCCTCTGTGGCCGGGGATTGCGCGTTGGGGTGGCGATTCTAGGGCCTAACAGCGCTGTTTGGTGCGACCGAGCACTTGGGACCCGCTACTGCCCGGCGGAGTCGTTTTGATCCGACAGGCACACCAGGACTGAGCGGCTCGTCGCGCAAAGACATATACCAACAATTATTATTCAGTATTATTAAACATCTAGATTCCGATTTCCGCCAGGCACAATCCGCACAATCGAGTTCGAAAAAACGATCCCTGTAGAGGTGGGGGGATCGTCTTTTTGACGCATCTCCGGATTCTGTAAATTCCGCCGTGTTGCATTCTAGCATGCTCTGGCCATATCCCTCGGTTCTGAGTCCTAATACCGTAAATGATACTCTCAACGCAGCACTAGTGAGTCGTGCTGGACGTCCGGTATACGAGGTACCTGGAAGGTTACTGCGTGTGAAATTTATGGAGGGGCGTCTTCAGATTGGATCGAAGGGGTCAATCCTCATCGCATTCGTAGATCGACGGATTTACAGTCCCCGTGGGCTCTCCGCAAGCGGTGCCCCCCACTCCGCTCCCCCCTTAAGAAAAACAATCGAAGGTTCGTGAATTGGCATGAATTTGCCAAGTGACGAGGACTTCAGAGTTGAGATTCTATTCATGAAGACGGCATGATTCTAGTTAGTATTGCGTAGAAATCTAGAGAGGGATTCTATGGCTCCGGACGAACGGGAGTGATTGATCTCTGGAAGCCCACCTGGCTTGGCGGTGCACCGACCGACTTAATAAACTTAGTCGAATTATAACGGAACAATATACTGGAACATCAGGCAGATCGTCCTTTATAACGGTTACTATTGAAGCGTCGATTATAACGAGTATACTGAACTGATAGCTGTAACAGATGATCCAGAATAGGCTGAGTGTATAATAGCTCCCGTCTGCAGTTTTTGGAAGGCCAACGGTGTGTTCCTACGGACTACCCAGCTGCCATGTAGGAGGTACTCGACCTGAAAGTAAAAGACGCCCATTGAGTGCAAAAACAGAAGGTCGAAGGAGTAAGCTGAGAAGGTTATGAAAACAGCAAGAATAAAGAAAGGAAAGAATAGAGAAGGAATCTGACTACAGAAGAAGTAGAATAATCGTCCCTGCGACGACAGCTGCACACATTGCGCGTATGACTGCGGCTGCCCGGAGGTCGCAAGTCCGGGATTCACCTTGTCACCGTGGCCGGATAGTAAATATCTTGTATAATCTAATACAACTATTTGACTGAGTATAAACTCATAATGTTTAAGTTCTAGACAGGATGTGTAGAGAAGAGTTTCGACGATATAAGGCGCAGGGTGTTTTGAGACTCCCCGTCGTAATCATACGCAAGGGTCCGAATAAGGTAGCGTTCAATTCAGGCTCTCTGTTTTTGATGCGGGCGGGGCTCTACGCGCGCCCCACAGGGCTCGCGCAGGCCAGGTGCAATCCGCCGCGTTCGCAATCGGCGCGTGGGCACCGCGCCCGCCGAGATCGCGCCGACCGGCGCGACCCGACGCGTCTGCGTCCGGGTTCGCGGAGGGCGCACCCACCCCGGCAGCGATTCGACATGAGGGGTGCGTGCGACTCACCCTCCCCTCGGTTACAGCATGTACGTCCGGAACGAGGATGCAAACGTGTATGTTTTCAACTTTAATTTTTTATGTTTATTTATATTTTGTAAAGCTTTTCATGTTTATAACGTAAAATTCAATCTAATGATTCAATTCATTAATTGTCTTTGGTCCAAAGGAGTTTTTTTCTTGAAAAAAAGAAAAAAAAAACAAAAACAAAAAAAAGAAAATAAAAAGAAAAAAATAAAAAACGCCTGGGAAAAGGATATTTGAGTTTTAATTTTTTTTTTAAACCAAGCCTCATGCCAGCACCATTAAATCAGTTATTTATACAACGTCAGAGTTAATCGTTAAACGATATAAACTTTTTCAGCATCAAATATATTTACAAATTTCTTAACAGAAACCCTTAATTGAAAAAAAACATTAAAACTGAAATTAGAGAACACAGATATGGCCTCATAAATTAGACCTTGACTAGGTTCGTGACAGGTGAAAACATCAAGGTTCTTAACCACATAAATTGAACACTTATCTATATTTTACACAAAAGATGCCTACATACATGCTGATTACTAACATTAAAGCTGTCTAAATGGTAGACCGAAGTCACAAGGAACAGATGAACACAGACATTCCCTGATTTTTATATCCTTACTCACACCAGACTACGATCCCCCAACGTGATCGATCATCGTCGGCTTGTAAGATTAACCATCCCGGGGCAGAACGCTCGTGGAACGATAAGACCAGACGTCTCCGGTGATCCAATTGTCCTAGCCTCAAGACAGAGTCTGCAATGAGATTACATGGTCGATCATTACGCGTGCCCTCAAAATACTCTCCTTTCGTGTTCGGAAGGCTGACTACCTTTGTAAGATTCAGAGGTCGTATCTGATATTTTCTCGCGAAGTATCATCAGTTGTACGATAAACTACTATCTAGGATTGCATACCGCTCATTTCCGGTGTTCCTGACCAATCTCTCGAGATTTGCAGCACGATGTCTCTCATGCGATACAGCTCCCAGAATCTAGAGGATTGAGCGTGAGTGGTATTTCCAAACTCGTTGCATTGTCCCGAATACTTGAGGAACTCATCCTCACAGAGGTTCCGTTGCTCCATCTAATACTATATGAGATCACGGAATGAAAGGCATTACAAGACTTGAAACAGATCAGGCAGCTATTGAGGATCTTATGTATGCGATCATTACCAAATTAACGCTCGGTTTTCGGCCATATCAAGTGCTTGAGTGATCAATCCACCCGGAACCTATTCATTATCAGACCTGTGCCCATTCGAATACCTGTATTGGCAGACAATTTAAGGACATTCGTTAAAAGCCAGTGGGCGCAGAACATTTAGATATGCTGATTCTTGCAATGATATACCTGCAGCGATATCTCCGCATCGTCGATCACGAACACCACGTAAGGTTGACCCAATCTCGAATTCGTAAACTGATCCCCTGCTGACCAGATCCGAACATAAAGTGGGTAAAAGTTAATTATAAAAGCCGAGTATAGTGGACTTTCCATAGTTTCCAGGCAATATGCTCCATGTTCCATTTAAACAAGTCCGTGTAATTATTACCATCTCTGAGTCAGAGCTGCCATGAGCTATGCTTAGGTAATATTAATTGCCTCGATAACCCCCCTGGGCTAAAGTGTAAAAAATTTTTAAGCTTCTCGAATTTCTCCTGATTTGGATCATTTGCGCCGATCTCATGTATGGCCAAAAGAGATTGCACTCTTATGTTTCCATATGTGGTTAATGGGAGATCACAATTTTCACTTTACGTACATACTGAAGTATAAGGCGCTCCATGTAAGAATTCTAAAGATAAGTGGTTTTGGGTGCCGTTCCGGAGTTCGCGCGTTAGCTAAAAGAGCGCTTATTTGAATATCCCGATTACAGCACAAATTCATGGTGTAGATCTTAGGTTCAAGCCTCGATACGTGTAATCCACAGATTGGTAGAATAAGGTCTTTCCTGGATAAGAGAATGATATCAGATCCACTTTTACACGGTCCATGAAGTAGTCATATGTGCTGTTATTTTAGACTTTACCAGCATTGTTTACTATGTGTCTTCGCAATTTCTTTTATTGTAATAGTCCACAAGATTGTAGATGAAGACTCTGCGGGCTCATCGCATTGCTATTCTCTGAGTGGTAACATTTTTAATAAAACAGTTCCGAGACACTTACACTTATTCAACTCATACTCAGTAATAAGGTTAACTTTGCAGCTTGAGATAGGCACGCCTGACGAATATGCTATTATCATTAAACGACATAAACTCAAACCCTAGGCGATCAGCTGTGATTGTAACAAGCTACGTATACAGGAAAGTTTTTGTTTCTGAGTGGGGCCGTTTGATACCATACCGTGTGCATCGGGTTCTGTTTGAGATCTACCGCTAAGTCTTCGCTTTAACTACTGTCAGTCCTTTAGATGATAAATACTACATTCGAAGAAGAGTCAAAGATATTTGATCAGAAGCTTACCAGGAATAGTTTGAAATCGCGGTAGGATAATCTGGTATTTGTGGATTGGTGAACCGGCGATTAATACTAATAAAGCTGGACATTCACTCACACTAATTTCTGTGTATGGTTCAAGAGAAGAGATCCAGATTGCCCTTACAACGGAGTGCTGCTAGCTGGGCAGGGAGGAGTGGAATGCTATCATTGTTGGTACATGCGCTAATCTACCTGTTCACGTTTCGCAATAAGGAGGACGAGAGTGCTGTTTTAAACATTCTTCTTATATATCCGTTAAAATAGGTCACTTGTTTTATTGTTAAACATAGATTGCCATTCATCAGATCGTTATTAAAGCGGAAACCACACAAAATCAGTGCCACTAATTTTGCATTTTAGTGGATTCCTTTTCCTGATTCCTCTTATACAGCTTTTGTTTAGCGACGACCATACACCCTGATCACCTTACAGCGTTCATGACGTCGTGTATATTTTCGGTTTAACATTCATCTAACGCATTTCATCAAAGCATCGGCTAGTCGGTCGTTTTACAGCTGTTCGAGGATCGACACGCTCCCATAATATCCTGGAATAGTGATCTATACCTGTTTGAGCTGCTTTTTAGCAATGATGATTATACCTGTCCTGATTTTATAACAAAGGATGGCCCGTCTTGCCGAACAACGAAGCGAAAAAATCCATCTCGCTAAAGCCATACCCCCTCGCATCTTGACCCCCTGAGAGACTCGTTCTCTTGTCCATTCTGATTTAATGTATATCTCGCTATCTCTATTTCGAGCTTGACCTTCTCTTATATTTGTACCATTTACACCCCCATCGACTTTGTCTTTTCCAGGTCATCTGAGCATGGAAGGTATGATCTATCAACCTGATTCTACATCTCTCTTATATGAAACATTACTCGAATATCGGTAACTCACGCTGAGGTCTATTAACTCCGGATCTCATAGATAATGTGGCATATAGTACTCGTGTAACATTATGGAAAGACTCTTATAGACTTCTTATATCCTTTAGTGACAACCAGTGAACTACTTCGTTTATCAAAGACTGGCTGTGAAGTATTCCCTACGGTACTTGGATCGTCTTTATGAACTATTCTGTTCAACAACATCAGACTGGCCCATTCACCAGAGATCTTTCGTATAACAATGCTTGAAAGAAGGTTACATGCAGTTACAAAATGATAGATATAGACAACTCTTCACCTACATCCACTACTTGGTGTCATTGTTTTTGTTGATGCACTTTACTCTTCCATCGTTGGTAGTAATAATCAGTCGCTATCATCAGATATCCCTATTATGAGAAGTTGGACTATATACTATTCGGCATGTCACATTATATTTCGCATTGTTTGTCTTACATGGCTATGAAATGATAAATGACAGATTACGAACCCAACCTGAATGGAGCCTGAAAGTATTAATTCAACATCCGAATATCGTTCAGGTTTACTTGAAGCTTCGAGATTTTATATGCTAAAGTTAAACACGATTATCTCGTTAAACGGGTTTGCATTCAAATAACAGAACGATTTAACATACGCCAGTAGAAGTCTATCTATCTATTTATTAATAGAAGTTAACTTCAAATACGCCAATGGCTTTCATCTTTGCATACGCCGATAATTTTCATCTTTACATACACCAATAGAGTTCATCTTTAAATACGCCAATTGATATCATCTATACATATGTCTAAAGAAATTTTCTTTCCATACGTCAGTTGAGTTTAGCTTTGCATAAGCTATTAAAAGTCATCTATACAAATGTCATTAGAAGTTATATTTACTTATGCCAACAGCTTTTATTTTTTCATACCCAATAAAGTTCCTCTTTACTTACGCCAATAGAGTTTATATTCACTTGCGTCAATGGGGTTTATCTGTACATACTACAATACAAATGTCAAAAAAAGTTATCGTACCTGCGTCAATACCTTTCATATTTAGACATGTTAATAAAGTTCATATTACACACACCAATTAAAGTCATTCATACACATGTCAATGGAAGTTACCTTCACATACGCCAGTAGATTTTATCTTTACATGTGCTAATAACTTTCGTATTTACAAACACAAATAGAGTTCATCTTTACATAAGCCAATAAAAGTCATCTAAACATACGTCAATAGATGTTATTTTTACTAGCTCAAAAAAATTTTCATATTTATATTCGTCAGTAAAGTTCTAGCTTACAAAAACCAATAGAAGTCTTCTACACCTATGTCAAAATAAGTCATCGTTTCAGTAGTTAAAAGGTTTCATCAGGACATACGGCGAAAGAAGCCATCTTTAAATAAGTCATTTGACGTCATCTATATGTACAATAGATGTCAAACTATATTTTATTTAACCAGAAAAAAATAATAATTATCTCTATTATCTTAAATATAGAGATTATAAATAAGGCCGTGCAAGAACAAATATAAGCTAACTAACAAGAAAAATAGTTGGTACATATAGTTATAAAAAATAATTATGAAAATTTATCTTTACATATATACAATACACATACATTTGTAAGTACTTACATACATATATATATATATACATAGACGAACAGCTACGTACATAAGTGTGCACACACACCATTCATATCCATTCAACTTGAAAAAAATTTAGAAACTAACAAACCAAAAATACGTTTTTATAAATAACAAGTGTATAAAATAAGGATAATGATGATATTTCATTATCTCATTACGTACAAGAATTTTAACGTAGGCACATTAAGTCTGTTGCACAACTAATTTTCAAACAATCGTAAAAACTTGGGAACCAAAAACTCCATGAACTCTTCTCTCTCTCTCTTCTCTCTCTCTCTCTCTTCTCTCTCTCTCTTCTCCTCTCTCCTCTTCTCTCTCTCTCTCTCAAACACACACACACACCACACACACACACACACACACACACACCACACACCACACACACACACACCACACACACACACACACAATCTCTCTCTCTCTCTCTCACTCTCCCTCTCTCAAACCAAAACCACACACACCACCCACCACATATATATATATCCTTCTACTCTCTCCTCTCTCTCTCATATTTATATCTCTTCTCTCTCTCTCCTCTCTCTCTCTCTACTTCTCTTCTCTCTATTAAGCAAACAAGTTAAAATCATCAGAGAAGATAATAATAAAAATGAGATTAATAAATGTAATAAAAGAGAAAATAAGAAGGATAGAAATTGGAAAAAGAAATGAAAAAGAAAAGGAAAGAAACAAAAAAAGAGATGAAAGTTAAAATTAAGATACGAGTAAAGGAATGAAAAGAAAGAAAAATTAAGTATGATTAAAATTGTAGAAAGTAAAGTAACATTACCAATAGGCAAAGATAATATAATATATAATATATCTATATCTATATATATATATATATATATATATATATATATATATATATATATATATATATATATATAATAAATATATATATATAATAATATTTTATTAATATATATATATATATACCTTTCTTTACTATATATATATATTAGTATCTATATATAAATATCAATATTACATTTTATATATATACATTTATATACCCACTATATATATAATATTAGTATATATATATATATATATATATATATATATATATACTAATATATATCACCTCATATATATATATAGAGAGAGAGAGAGAGAGAGGCAGAGAGAGAGAGAGAGTGAAAAGAAAGCAACTTTAACATTACTTAATTGCTTGTATTTTTCCTTCAAGAAAAAAGATCGGGTCAGAGATCGAGACTTCTCTTTCCTAATTTTTCTTTCGTGTTTGTTTGTTTGTTTTGTTTATTTGTATATATTCCATTTAATATATTATATATTATATATATATATCTGTATTTCGACATATATATATATAATATATACTATATATATATATAATATATGATATACTATATATATATATATATATAATATTATATATTTATATAATATCTATATATATATATACATATATAGTATATATATATATATATAATATATTATATATATATATATAATATATATATATATATATATATAATATATATATATATATATATATTATAAGTATAGTATATATATATATATATATATAATATATATATATTGTAAAGAAATAATAATATATAATATATATATATTAATTTGAATTTCGACACAATTTACAAGTTAAAAATAAAACAACAACAACAGCAACAACAACTAAAA
>JABUQX010003542.1:0-22425 GCA_015478945.1 Trachelipus rathkii | reverse complement strand
TTCTTCCTTATTATAAAGTTGTTAAAATTTTATAATGATTTTAAATATCAGTACATTGTCTTTTGTGCTCACATGGAATAAATTTCGTATATACTGGATTTAAATCGGTGCTGGTTAAGCCCTATCTGTTAATCTATAAGTCGTGTAACCAATTAACAATCGACGTACATTCGAGACTCGCTGACATGAGAATTGGTGAACGACAATATGTATTAACTGAAAGGGTATCCGTAGTAGAGAAGCAGGAAAGTTCTGGTTTTGTGATATAGTTTAACTGTTAGTTTTTAGTTACTTGTAATATTGGTGTTAATAATGCCGCGTAGGCCTTTTTCCTCTTTATCGAAGTCTTTGCAGTTAGTTTTAAAAAAATTTATACTTTCAAATTTTATATTTAAAGGAGGATTTTAGTGATGGTTTTATTTTCTCCGTGAAATTAAAGGGGGTGGTAACTTATTGTTAAATGTTTTAATTCTTTTAACTTCAGCCATCAAATTACTCCCAATTCCGACAACAATTAAAGCCCTATTATGATTGTGTAACAATGAATTCTTATATACTTCTGGATAGGAGTGTAATAAGCAACCATTATCAGTTGCTACAGTATGCCTGTGAAAAAGTCATCAGTCATTAATTTAGTTTAATATCCAAAAAGTTCAATTTATTATTTTGAATGTTTCAATTGAATTTGAGGCAAGAACGGGCTTTCCAAGCGCTGAAAAACTGATGAAGTCTGTATGATATCCTAAAAAGTAAGGGGGTTCATCCAAAACGTAT
Organism: Trachelipus rathkii; assembly: GCA_015478945.1. Lineage (NCBI taxonomy): Eukaryota > Metazoa > Arthropoda > Malacostraca > Isopoda > Trachelipodidae > Trachelipus > Trachelipus rathkii. Next base: position 21,651 of record JABUQX010003542.1, on the reverse strand, counting down.
TTTAATAAAAACCTGGTTGAAGATGTTTTCCCAAATTGTATTTTCTAGCTCTCCCATGTAAAATCAGCGAATTAGCCTAGAGGGTGAAACCCATGGCAACACCATCCTTTGGTTAAACATATCTTGAAATTTGAAAGGGGTTTCAGTTAACAGCATATTAATTAAGTAGGTTCCTCATTGTTTTTCGGATATCATTGGAGGTGATTATTAATGGTAAACATGTTAATTATATATCTTATGTATTCTACTAACGGAACATTCTAAATAATGAATTCAACATCCAGAGAAGCAAGCTTTTCTGAGTTGCTAATTTTAAGTGAGATAATTTACATAAGGTTTCATTATAGAGTGCAATAAACTGCTAAATAAGAACGTATTATGGTATTGAGGCATTGAGCAATGTCATGAGTGACATTACCACACATAGATATTACGGAACGCAGGGGTGGGTCTTTTTCATCTTATGTGTATTTGGTATCCGTAGATAATCCTTCATTGTAATGACCAGTTCTTTTAATTTTGTTAGAAATTTGTCTTATCTCATGTGCCATTTTATTTATTTATTTTTTGCATTATAAGTTTTGCCCGGAGCTAAGGTAAATTGTTTGCGCATTCAATATGTTTTAAGTTTGATCAAACTGTTATTCATAATTACCTACTCCTCCTCCTTTGTCTTCTTTTGAGATTATGCAGATCTGTTTGGAGTTAATATAGCCTCATGGTCCTCATTAGAAAGATTTCTGTATTATTTTTAAAAACAAAAGAAAAATTTTCAGCTTAGTGAGATGTCTTAAAAAACATCTTGAATACGCAACAAACAAATTACCTTTAGCTCCACCAAACATACATAATATCACTAAATAAAATAAATAAAATAGCCACATGAAAATAAGAACAAAAATAAATCTCTAACAAAATTAAAAAAACGGTACATTACAATGAAGGATATATCTACGGACTACCCAAAAACACAAAGATGAAAAAGACCACCCCTGCGTCCGTTAAGATCTATGGTACTGTCACTCATGAATGCTCAATGCCTCCAATACAATAAACGTTCTTATTAGATACACGTTTTATTGCAAATCTAATATCAAACCTAGTAACACTCTCAACATTAAAACTTACAACTCAGAAACGCTTGCTTCTCTAGATGTTGAATCATTATTTACATCCCTGTTGTAGAAACCATAGGTATTATAATTAAACATGTTTACCATTCCAAAATCCACCTCCCCCAATACATATCCGAAAACACATCAGAAGACCTATATGAAATGCTTGATACTGGAATACCCCTTCCAAATTTCAGATAGTTTCACCTGCAAAAATGGGTTGCATGGATTCACCTCTAGCCCTACATTCGCTGACTTTTCCTTGGCGGAGCAGAAAAACTTAATTTTGAGAAAAACACATTCACTATAAAAAGAAAGAACAGTTAGTTTATTCGTCAAAAATCGGATCATAAACATTCATCAGTTTGATCAACTGCTTGGGAAACTTTCTTGGCACTCAAATTCACATCTGAAACATCTCAAAAATAAAAATTAACTTTTTAATTAAAATCAAAATTCGAAACATATATATTTCCACAGGCATACATGTCAAGCCAACTGATGGTGGTCTGTACCTAATACAACTCCTTACTCCCAGAGTTATAAGAATTAATTGTTAAAACACTCATATAAGAGCTTATAAATGTGCGGATTGGGAGTCATTTGACTGCTAAGGTGTAAAAGAGATAACAGAACCGATAACTTAACCACCCTTTAAATCAAACGGAGGAATAATAAACAAAACCATCAACAGACTTTATAAACAAAAAAACAATAGTAGTAATATCTATGAAAGTATTAAATTTATTTAAAAACTTCAAATGCAAAAGACTCGATAAAGAGGAAAAACCTTATGCGGCATTAATAACGCCCACATTAAATCTACAAGTACCTCAAAAATCACAGTAACAACCCAAAACAATGAAACTTTCTTCCTGCTTCTCTACTAAGATAATACCCTTTCATTAAATCACCATGTCGTCTACAAATGTCGCATGTCCCAGTCGACTTACGTCTCGTATATGTTACACACTAATAGAATAACAGGATAGCATACCAGCAGCGCCTTTGAACCCAGTAAAATATACGAACTTATTCAATGAGCACAACAAGACAACTGTACCTGATATTCCAAATCATTTAAAATTTACACTTTCTAATTGTAAGCCCAAAAACATAAAATACCGAGCGTTATTTCAAAAACTATCTAAAACAGACATTAACAGAAGTTTTCAATTCATTCCCTAATTATATATTAATAGGCAGTTTATATCTAAAACCTATAATCTAATTTGTAAAATTAAATTTTTTAACATTATAATTAAAATAATTTCTTTCTATTGTAAGAATCAAAACTCTGAGATGTCCCGAGGTACGACGAAACCGAAGATCTAATTAACATATAAAAGTCCTCTACTTCTTTGCAAATATCTCTATATTAATATAAGGAAACAAAATGAATATCACGAATAAATAGCTTTAGCGAGTCGGAAGCAAAAATAAAAACTAGATTAAAAACAAAACCTGATGTTAGAATTTAATTATTATTGCATTATTATATCTAAACATGACACCACACCCGATAAAACACACAACAAGTACATCCTACCAGAACGAAACTTGATCCTTTCTGTAAAATGTTTGAAATATAACTACTAGGCCCTAAATTTAGGAATTGGCTTTTACCACGTACTGCTTTAAGCCCTAATACCAGTCAAAAGGTTAATTCCAGCCTAGACCAAGAATCTAGAATCAAGTATTATATTTTTATAAAAATTTCAAAACTGAAACATGCTGGATACGGAAGACCTTTAAACAGGTGAAGAATGAATGCTTCCCTTCTTCTGAGGGACGGATAAATCTTATTCTATATGTCCCGTAATTGATGTCGAGAATATTTAAGCATTTTGGCTTTAAAGGTATGTAAAACATGTTTTTTCATATCTTGAGCCTTACCTGTAATCAAATATAAGTTTAAAGAACTAAGTTAATTTTCATTAGAACTTTTATAATTTATATACATTCAACTCTTAACATACTTATGTAAATCTTTATTTAGGAAAGTTAAAAACCAATAATATAAAAATTGCCTATATAAATTAGAAATTTAAATAATCATAACTTACAATGTTTAACATTAAATATATTACAAATATAGAAATATTTTAAAAGGATGTATATATTATATATATATATTATATAATATATATAAATTATAGTATATATATATATATATATATATATATAGTATGACACATTATTGATACATTAGTAAAATATACATGAGGTGTACATATATAAATAAACTTTCATTAACTTACAAATGTTTAAAATTAAATATATTTCAAAGTATTAATATAGCCTTACAAGAATATGTATATATATATATAAATATATATATATATATATATATATTATAAATATATATAATATATATATATATATATATATATATATATATAATATATAATATAATAAAATAAATATATATATATATATATAATATTATATATATATAATATATATAATCATGACTATTATATATTATATTATTATTATTAATTATTATTATTATATTTATTATATTATTATTATTATTATTATTATATTATATTATTATTGATTATTAAATTATTGTTTTGATTATTTTTATTATTTTATTAGTATTTATATTATATTATTATAACTTCATTTCATTCAAGATTATTATTATTTAATCACACACACACACACACACACACACACACAGCACACACATACGCACATATATTCTCCATGACTCATAATCACTAATAAATAAATAAAGTCAACTGTTAAAAAAAATATTAAAATAGAACTAGTGGTTGTAAAAACCAGAGGGTCTTTTAACAAATAAAACGTATCCGTAATCGTTCAGATCGTAATCATCCCTTAAAACCTCTAACTTTTAGACGTACGTAAGTTATTATGTGCAGGAATATGTTTGTTGTAATGAGGGGCGAGAACTTAAACAGTTAGCTCAAAATGATAAGTCTTATGCGCCTAGTTCCAAATTTAGTATCTATTGAGTTTTCCTTTCATTGTAAGGTTAAAGTAGTTAGCTTAATTTCAAATAGCTTGTTAAATATTATTATACCAAATCGTGAAATTAACACTTTGTTAGAGAAATGATAAGTTTCTCTAGATATTAATGTAGCTGGTGATGATGTATTAGAAACTGGGCTTAGGTTAAGTTTGCCGGGTAATGCTAGTTGCCCCGAGAAGTTACTTAATGTTTTACGTTTATTCATATTCAAATATGTGTATATTTGATATGAGTGACACTTTGATGAAGGTATTTCAATTCATAATTCAAGATACTGATATTTTTGATAGATTGGTCACTTAATTAAATATTTGTTAATAATTTTTTAACTTTGGCTTGATGATTCTTGTTTATCTCCTGAGGCAATAATAGAGTTTTTTATGACTTTAGATACTTCCCTTGATAATAGGAACTTGGTGAATGTTAGCAGAATATTCATACGTGAGGATGTTAGGTTTGGCGTTGTGCATTATATTCTTAGTCAGTGTTATATATGTTAAAGCTTTATGATGGAAAACTATCTTAACATATATCGTTGCCGTATGATAATTAATGTAAGGTATGATAATTTTTGTTAAATATTACTCGACGTTGTTGTAGTATGTTATTCATAGTTTAACTTACAATGAGATAAAAACTTTACTATTTTGCCATTTATTCGATTGTAATATATAGCTAGAGTAAATTTATGTCAAAGTTTTGTAAATATTACCGTGCTTGATGTTAAAATTAACATGGATTATTAAGATATACGTGTCAATAGTGTGACAATAGAGATACGTATTGTAACCATGTTAGTTAATTTTACTGTCGTTAAGTGTAGAACCGTAATGTTAGCTTTATCGTGCTTAAGATGTGGTTAGGTTTGTCGGTGTACATTTATACTTTCTTAATTCAATTAACTAAGGTATTATTGCCTGATTAGCTATAAATTGGTGAAATACTAGTGTTGAGTTAGATATATTCGTGATTGAATGTGTGGAATAGATCTGCTTGTTCCAGTTATGCGTATCCTAAAATTTTTACTATCAAATGGGTACGTGTAGAAAAAAATATTATTAAAACATTACTAACTTAGAACATTTTAAAGATGGATTATAGGGAATAAAATTTAATACTTTCTAGATTTTTCGATTGTCTGTTGTTTATAAAAGTCTGTTGATGGTTTTGTTTTTAATTCCTCCCTGTTGATAGGTACCAGTTTAGGTTCCTGTGTTATCCGGAGGCAGAATTTTTACATTTTGAGAAGGTAGGAGGGTTTGATGTACTATTTAACTGCTTTAGATGTATAAAAAATGCATGGATTACATAGGTAGGTGATTGTGTGATAAGAATTGAGAAAGCATATTCAATGAAAATTAGCTATGCCATCTTTTATACTGATGTGATTTGGAAAAGTAAAATAGATACGATAGGATGCCTGTTAGTACTCTACTGGTTATATAAGTTGGAACTGTTAATGTAACAGTTTATTCGTACGTAAGTTGTGCTAGGTGTCGTTTACATTATTTTCTTAGTTATGTGTTATGTAAGCTTAATTAATGTGAAAATTGTTACGCTAGCATATATTTCATTAGCCTGTATGATAATTAGAAGTGGTTAGGATAAATATTTGTTAGATATTACCATAATTGTAAAATTAGCATCTGATATGATATAATTATCTGCAAGTATGAATATTACTATTGTATCCGTTGGTATAGTTACTTATTAGTGTTAAATGTGAACTTGTTAATATCTAAACGTTTATTCGTACTTAAGTTTGCTAGATATTTCGTTGTACATTATTCTATAGTCAGGTGATGTTATGTAAGCTTATTAATGTGAAAATTTGTTACGTTAACATATATTTAATAATCAGTATAAAGTAATAAGGAATGATAAAAATTGTGAAAGAGTATCTACGTAGTTGCTAAAAAATATCATTCATTTTATAGAGAACTATGCTTGACAATGTATGAATAAGTAACGTATTGTATGCCATGTTATTACTTGACTGTCCCTGTTAAGTGTTGAACTTGTTATGTTGACAGTTATTCGTACGTAATTTTCTATGGCTTGTCGTGTACATTTATTTCTAGTTCAAGTATGTATGTTATTTTATTGATGTAAAACTTTGTTACGTTAGATATATTCCGTGATCAGTGTATAAAGAACTTTGTTTTATTATTTTATTTAAAATGATGATCGAAATGTGACTTGAAACCAATAGATCAATAGTATCATAGAATAGGGGAAGAGTAGAGGAGGGGGGAGTGTAATTTGATTTACTATATACTGATTATGCTTTACGGATTGAGGCTATAAAACATGCCTTTTATAACCCTAAGCCGTTAAACTCCGTCAAGAGGGACGGCAAGGAGGAGGGAAGGGTAGTGTATGCCTTACTGCTAACGTCTTTAGTCTTTATCATATAAAAACAAGAATTAGCATAAACACACTATTTTAACAAATAAATTAAAAAAATAAAATAAAAAGCTTTAAAAAAATTAAATGTGAAAGAATAAATCAAATAATTAAAATTAAAATAAATTACAAAACTTTTTAAAACAATTAAAAAAGGGAAATTTTAAACTCTAGAAAACCCCAATATTCCTAAATAATAAGTAATAATAATAATAATAAAATAATATAAATAAATAATAAATAATAATAATAAAATAATAATAGATAATAATAATAATAATAATATATAGAAAAATTCTATGTCACTTTTTAATAAATTACTTTAACTCCCCAAAGTCTCTAATATTTCTTCTGATTTCATTGAATTTCCTTATACTAGTCTAGAAAATAGTTAGCAAAGAAAGTAAGAGGCATATATATATTATTAGTTTCTACCGTTCGTCCGTAAACTCGGCATCTCAGAATTTATTCTTTGTTTAAAGGATTATGTATAAATTTCCTCAATATATTTAAAATTACAAATTAAATTTAGTTTTAGATAACTATATTTAAAGTTCTTTGGACAAGAACTAGAACTTACGCGAAGTCTGTTTATAGATGTTCTTCTGTGTAAGCCTCAGCATATTTTCAGTTTGACTTCCATGAGGAGGGTAAAATTTTGAATGACTGAGATATCAGGTATAATCATAGTATAAAAAAATACATTAGGGCATTGTTTTGTTATGTTCACTGAATAAATGTTCTTATATTTACTAGTAAAGCGATGTGTACCCATCTGTAAATTCTATTATGGTAACAAATACTCGACGACAGTCAGACTCCGAACATGCAATTGGACACACATGTGATTAACTAAAGGATCTAGTAGAGAAGCAGAAAGAAAGTTTCTTTTTTTTGTATAGTTTAACTGACTATGTGTTACTTTGTAAGATTAATGTGGTGTTAAATGCCGCGTAGCATTTTCCTCTATATCGCAAAGTCTTTTGCATTTGAAGTTTTAAAAAAAATTAATGGCATTAAATTTTATTTTAAAACTTCAAAATCAAAAGACTTATAAAGCAGAAAAATGGCACCTGGCATATAACACCCACAAAATCTACAATTAACAACAGAAAATCACACTTAAAAATATACCACAAAACAAGAAAACTTTCTTCCTGCTCTCTACTAAGGATACCCTTCAGTTAATTAACACATGTCGTGTACCAATTCGCATGTCCCGTCTGACTGTACGTCGACAAATGTTGGTTACACGAAGAATAGATTGTCGAACTACCAGCATCGCTTTTAGATCCTAGTAAAAATATGACAACATTTATTCAGGTGAACATAACAAAACAACATATACCTATACTCACAGTCATCAAAAATATACACTCCTCATTGCGAAGCTCTAAACTTAATAATAGCGGGCGCACACATGAAAACAAGAACTAAACCAACATAACATAAAGTTCAAGCGTAGTCACTTAATTAAATAATAAAGATGAAAATAACTAAAATCTTAAAATCTATTTTGTAATTTATTATTAAATCTTATATATAATTCATCAAATGTTAGAACAAAACTCGAAGATGCCGGAGTTTACGACGAAACGGTCAGAAACTACATAAATAAAATATGCCTTCTTACTTCTTTGCAAACTATTTCTAGACTATTATAAAGAAAATTAAATAAAATCAGAAAAAATATTTAGAGAATTAGAAGTTAAATTGAAAACTTAATAATAATTTAATAATAAAGAAAATTTAATCATATATTATAAAATAAAAATAATAATAATTTTTTAAAATATTAAATATAATAAAAAATAAAATAATAAAATAAAATAGTATATTCATTAAAAAGTAATGATCAAGTGAATAAAAACAAAATAAACACAAAAGCGTAAATGTAATATGAAACTTATAAAATAAAATAACAGACAAATATGATAGTTGACGTTGATAAAGAAAAATGAGATTTGAATATAGAAGTGTCAATCTATAGCCTTTAGAAAACGAATTATTTTTGTATGATGTAAAGTGACGGATAGTTATGTCAATATCTCTATGTATATCTAGATTCAACCCTTTCCATACTCTATATGAAAATGTACCACCATCAACAACGTATTCACACCAACACCGTAATTTCGTTACGACCATAGTAATGTCCAGAACTTAAGTTATACTAATTTTCATCCTTACGTAATTCTCCTAGAAGACAGCCTTTGTAACGAACGACTTTATCCAATTACATCTCGTAACTAAAACGCCAACGACGATGTTATGTCAAAGCCTCAAAGTATAATTTCGTGTTGGTTAGTGAGAAGTGTCGTCTGTCTGTATGTTGTTCTATGGTATGTGTTTGTGCGTGTATAAAAACTTGTTTTTCTTTTCCCGCTTTTATCCAAAAACTTATATGAATTAAAGAAAAAAAGACATAATCAAATAGATCATAGAAACATGGTCATGTTAGGAAGGGGGGGGAATGGAGAGTTTCCATTTACTTGATTTTACGCTTTATGGTTATGTAAAAACCATAACAATTTAATAAAAATATGACTTGAATTAATAGATCAATATGCCATGAATGGGTATGATGGTGGTGGGGGGAGAAGTTTGATTTACTGCTTTACTGCTTACTTGCCTTATGGTATATTGTAAAAAACGCAAAAATTTTCACGTTGATGAACATAAAAGCATAAAATTTTTTAGTATAAACAAAAGTTTAAAGCAAAGAAACAAAAATAAAGAAAATTTTGTGTTATATATAATATATTGACCAAAGCTGACTTGGATCAATAATCAATAGATCAATAGATCATGGTGGAGGGGGGATGTGTGGGTGGTTTGATTACTGATGTACTGTTAGGGTTATGTAATAAGGCAATATTTTTTACGTTATAAGCAAGAAAAATCATAAAAATTTTAGTACCAAAACAAAAATGTTTAAAGCAAAAAAAACAAAATAAATAAAAATAATAAAAATTTGAAAATAAATTAAAAAAAAAAAGATAAACACAAAGAATAAATGCAAAATAAAAAAAAAAAAAAAAAAAAAAAAAAATAAAAAAAAATAAAAAAAAAAATTAAACACAAAGTATAAATGTAAAATGAAACATTATAAAAATAAAAGTTTGAAAAATAAATTTAAATAAGTAAAATTAAAATAAATAAATAAAAAATAAAAAAAAAGTTTTAAAACAAAATTATTTCTTAAAATAAAATTAAAAATAAATTAAAAAATAATAAGAAATTTAAATTGAAAAAAAAATTAAATTAAGAATTTAAAAAAAATGAAACTATAAAATAAATATATATATTATATGCATGCTTCAACTTATGAAAAAATTATAATAGTTGACGTTGATAAAAGAAAATGAGATTTGAGAATATAAATGTTAGTCTTCAACCTTAGAAAAGAGTTATCTTTGTAAGATACAATTACAAATAAGCGACTGTAACATGTTAGTAAGCAAGTAAAATTACACCAATATTTATATTAAACGAATGTATGCAAACTCGGCATCGCACCGACTCCATTCACCTGTGCAGGGCTATGGCCTCATTGCTCCGACACATAGACTTCCTCTCATTTCATCCCTTATGCATTCCTGCCTTCTTCTCCTCTCTGTCACACACACTAGTGGCCATCTGTTGATCTCAAGTTCCCGTGTCCCCCTCTGTGGTCCCGAGACATCCTTTACGAGCTTATAACCATAAATCAGGTTATATCGTCATTATACACATAGATAAAGACACCGATATTATATTATACGAATTGATTTTACTAACTCGCCACCCACCGCAACCCACACTCGCTCACTTACTGGGTAATAACTCAAGATATGATGTACTCTCTAGAATCCTTCATCTCTTCTATGCGATCGCCTTAATTTCATCTATCTACAAGCATTTTCCTATTTGGAGGGCCACACCAATCCTCCTAAGGTGCAGGATCAAATGACCTCATCACGATGCCTTATGTCATCTCCATCGGCTAGGGGGTAGCAAAATTTGAGGGTATTACTCAACTAGAACTTCCCTAAATATATGGGATAAGAAAAGTGTGGGTTATAAGACTTGTTCAACCTGACCTCCAATTTGATTTCGCTGACCTTAGGAACCCATAATTTGACTCAAAGTTCAAAACATAACACGATTTAAAATAAAATTCAATTCCTGTCGGCGTTTGACTTAGATTCTCTGTTCCTCACACATCATTGTCCTTAAAATCGACTCCCCTGACCTCAGAAATCCCTAACTTGAAGCCTTCAGCGTTTAAAACTAACGATTTTAGAAAAAATCCTAATCATGTCGGCATTTGACTTAGATTCCTTGCTCTAAACGCCTCACCAACCTCAAAATCAACTTTCCCGACCTCAGAACTCCCTAACTTGGCACCTCAAGCGTTTAAAACTAACGATTTTAGAAAAAAATCCTAATCATGTCGGCATTTGACTTAGATTCCTTGCTCCAAACGCCTCACCAACTTCAAAATCGACTTCCCCGACCTCAGAAACCCATAATTTGACACCTCAAGCGCTTAAAACTAACGATTTTAGAAAAAATCCTAATCATGTCGGCATTTGACTTAGATTCCTTGCTCAAAACGCCTCACTGACCTCAAAATCGACTTTCCCGACCTCAGAAACCCATAATTTGATACCTCAAGCGTTAAGATCTAATGACCTTACAAAATTCCTAGGCATGTTGGCCGTTGACTTGGACTATCCCGTTCCAAACCCTCAGAAAATGCCTCGTCGACCCCAAAAACCCCTAATTCGACGTTTCAAGCGTCAAAAACGCTTGAAATCCCTAAAAACGTTGGAACTTGCAGTTACAACGCTGAGATGGTTCAACCCAAATGGGGCTCGACAATCTCAAACTTGATCGAGATCTCTAAACGGAACTCAAAGTGGAGAATAACAATACTAACTACTAGGATCATTGTCGAATAAAACAAGGTCCAAATCTATAATTATCGTCTTTTTTCCTGGTCGGCAGCCAATTTTGTTCCTTTTATGGCGCATTTTCTTCTGCCGAAGACGCACCCCTTACTACTGACTGCCAATAATGATATATTAATAATAAAAATTATAATGCGATTATATAGCTAATCTTTAGAAGTACATAACAAGATCATTCGCCTAGGATCAGAAAGAATGAAATCTCTATAGGATGTATAAAATCTCAACAGTTAAATTCATAAGTGAATCAATAAATAAAAATACCAACGATGACTATTAACAACTAATTAAAAGATGCTCTGTTACAAATCTTAGCAGCGCAGTGGGAGGCTTTGATTCACAGTCTAGTCAAAAAAAAATAGTTTGTAGTATTAAACTACTCTGATCTTAAATACATGTATTAAAAATGGAAACAAAGATAGGCATAACCATGAGCAATCCCGAATAGGTACCAGTCTGCAGAGAGAAACCCCGGAATTTAATTATGCATTAAGCACTAGTGAGAACTAATCTTATGATAAAAAAATGCAAGCTGAGTTTTGAAAAAAAAAAAAAAAAAGAAATCTTTCAAAAAGCTAGTTATTTTAATAAATATGATTTTAACAAAATTATTGGCGTAAGATAATATACTAATTAAAAAAACTAATAAAAATAACAATAATAAGAATCTTAAAAAACCTGATCTATCACTCTCTTTTTAGAAGATTTCATTAGTACAGAATAAATAAGAGAAAAAAAGTTTCACAAAACTTTTATAATAATAGTAATTTCAAATGATAAAATTCTACTAATATTAAAATAACATAATAATAATAATAATAATAATAAAATATAATAATAATAATAATAATAATAACAAAGTTGTTATTGGCTTGCGATTACTTACAACAAGTATCTTAGATAAAATAAGTCCTCATGATTGCCTAATTCAAAAATTAAAAATGTGACAAAAGAATTATAATAAAAGACTAAAAATGTTAATAAGCAAGTAGACTATCAGAGTTAATACTGCATTTTGGCTTTCGAGCCTATTTTAAAATAAAACCAAAATTGTAAAAGAAATTAATTATTACCAAGAAAAATTATAAAATCAATATTATAATACGGATAATGAAATCATTAAAAAAATGATATCAAGATGAGGGTGCTAAGAAATCAGGCTTTAAAAAAATTAGAAAAGTAACGGCCAAATTTACATTAAAAAGGAGCCTAGAGTTAGTTAAAATTTTATAAAATTGACGATAAGATTTTAATTAATAAATCGAAAAGATTAAAACTCACATAAGCAGTAAGTTAAAAATTTCGGTATGGATCTATTTTCTAAATTTCATATTATAATAAAAACAAATCTTTAAAAAAATTGTTATTAACTTAATATAATATTTCTTTTTAAAAAATATAAAATTATAATGAGTAGCGATTCCCTATGAGAATATATGATAATTAAGGTAGGCTGCGAAAAAATTTAAAATATGTACGTGTGATCTTGATCGGTGGACTAGTTTCAAATTTACAATTAAGACTAAGTTAATTTAAAAATTATACGTGTGTTATTAATATTAAAATTTTATATAAAAAAAATATATATAATACTAATAATAGTATAATAACGATAAATGATGATAATTATTTATACGAAAAAAAAAAACATGCGAGATTACTTAAAGGTAATAGGTGCAATAAAAATAAAACGTGCTCGGTGGAAGAGCTATTTTAAACTGAAAACGAAGACTGAATATGCCTAAAATATAAGAATGGCGAGAATAATGTTTACACCTGTAAGGTATACTTGTAATATGTAATTCCATAATAATATTTATTTTCGGACGTAATAACTTTAAAGCTTGTTAACCTGGTTCTATACTATTTTGATATCCATAAAAAAAAACACTAAAATATTAATAATACAAATAACAAAAATGATAACGGTTAAAATTACTTAAAAGGTAGTAGGCTGCCAAAATAAAATAGCGACCGCATGGTCTTGGTCGGAGGTCAATTTTCAAATTTGCAATTAATTAATTTTAGCTTGGCGTTTTAATCTAATTGAATAATCCAAATTAAATCTAACCTAATATACTAATAATAAGAATAAGAATCGTAATTATTTACCGATCAGTGAGGTTCAATTTCGGTGAAAACCCTGAAATAAAACCTTAGGGCACGTCTAGGCCTAGTTCTCTACTCTAATAGGCACTTTCGCGATAAAAGTTTATAATAAACGATGAAATGTAAAAGTTAGGATTCATGCCTACAAACGTAAAACTTTTGACTATTTTGTTATTGGAGCTGAGCTATTATATATAAAATCTTACCAATAAAAAGGAACGGAGGGTGGATCAACTGAGCCCAAAGACTATTATATCAATGGGCCCCCCACCCCCTACCTGCGGGGTGGAAACGTCCATCATTTTCGTAGGGGCTAGCGTGTAATCACTGTAATGTAATATTGCCAATAGGCAGATTTAGGAAATTTGGAGAGAAAAAAAATGGAGAAGATAATAAAAATAAAACAGTTTATTATTGGCATAAGTTTTATCGATATATATGACGTTGAAAAACGCCGATATATATATATATATATATAATAATATAATATAATAGTATATAATAATATATTATATAAATATATATAGTATATATATATATATATATATATATATATATATATATTATATAATAATATAATATATATTACTATCATATATATATAAGCAAATTTGTAGAAAGCTGTGACTGAAAACAAAGATGAAAGAAACGGTGTGAAAATGAATGGTGTGCTGTCTTTGGTTGGTTGAGGTGGTTGTGTGTGGTGTGTGGTGTGGTGTTGGTGTGTTGTGTCTGTGGTGTAAAAGTGGTTTTGCTGTGGATAGAAGAAGGAGGGAAGGAGTTGCCAATATGATGATGAATGTGGTACAAGCTATGGTAGACTTTGTGTGTGGTATACTAGAATTCTAATGGTAAAATTAGTTTAAAGTCAAAGTATTGATGGTGAGATGTTGTCCATCTTGGGTAATGTTGAAATGAGAGTGACGAGTTTTCCTGGTAATCTGAATAAGGTTTTGGATGTGAGTTAGGGAACTTTAGTGGATGTGTTTGGTGATCCTAAATAGATCTGATAGTCATAAAAAAAGATGCGTATAATAGGTTTGCGTTTGGGAGTCGGCGTGAAATGAGAATTGGTAGAAGGTTGATGTGATGTCTGGAGAGAGTGGTATGGATTCAGTAAGTACTTCTGAAGAAACTATTACTTACACACATATCTCTCTACTACAGAAACACAAGATCATTAGGTATACTTGATTGGTGTAGGTAAAGATGTATCGAATTTAAAAGTATGATTGAATTTGTATATACAGATTAGTATACAGATGGTTGTTGTAGTATGGTTATAGAGAGTGAAAAAGATAGATTTGATTTGAAAGTGTGTGGTAAAAAGGAGATATTCAAATATGTGTTGATATTAAATCAGTGAGTGCGATTAGAATAGATTATTCTGAGGATCAATATGGGGATAAGTGAAAAAAAGGATGAAGAAAGTGATAACGGAGAAGAGATGATAAGAGTGAATAATTGTAACAAGGTAATTAAGGATAAGTATTTAAGAGGCTGGTCGCAAGTAAATCAGGCTTGAAGTGATAAGGTGTAAACTGACAAATCTGAAGCAAAGTGAAAGAAGCTGGTTTTAGGAGTACAAAAGAAGTATGTGGTTAAAAGAGGTAAGTAAGAATGTTAACACGTGAACTGTGAATGAATAGGTGATGGCAGTCTAGTTTAAAAGTAAAAAAGATGAGAGGTTCAAAAAAAAGATGTTTGAATTATCATATAAGGAGAAAAAAAGGAAAAAACTAATAAGGTATACGTAGGAGAAAAAAGAGAGTAAATGAACAGTTGGAAGGAGATGAATGTGGGACTTACAAATTTACATTGGAAGCTTTTTGGAAGAAAGCGCAATAGTTAAGAATGAGAATAAGATCAAGTCTGCTCAGAATCTGAATAAGTGATGTGCTTTCTAACATGATTGAAGATGGAGGGCGAGTATGGCGGGAACACTTCAAAATGCTGCATAAACTTGTTAGTTAATGAAAGTTATAGTTGAATGTGTTAGGTGTTCAGGCATTTGGGGATGAGGTCATTATAAGGAGAGGTAATGGTAGAGCGAAAAGAAGAATGATAAATCCGCCAGTATAAATGAAAATTACTGGTGAAATGATAAAGAACGGAGCGAGATGGTGATGATTGGATTTGAGAATGTTATGTAACAAAGCTTTTAGGAAGGGTATAGTATAGTTACAAGGGTTTGGAGAAGAGCACCCTTAACAAGTGGTAACTGTATGATATTAAAGGTGGAATTTAGTTTATTGAGTGTGTTATGAATATATTATGCTTGGGTATTTGTGGAAAGAGAACGATCGATGTGACTGAAGATCTGATGTGAAGATACAAGGGCGGTTAGAGAGGTGAGAGGAGTGTGGTCAAATCCGTTACATTGAAACAAAATGATTAAGAAAATGAAGAGGAGAAGAATGAAGATGATTTAGTTTTATGGATTGTGCAACAGGCATATCGATCAGATTAATTAGAAAAGCTGTCATTGCAGGGTGTAGTGACATATTTAGTTTGTGGTAGGGCTTTTGATGGATTATCAAAAGTAGTTATGACGACAGGGAAGGCGTGTGAAAGGAAATATATGGGGGAGTCGAAATGAATGGTTAATTATTCAATAGCGAGGCGACGTGGGATGGTTTCTGTCTTCTTTGATAATGCATTTGTATAAGGGATTAGGGATTATGAAATATAGTATTGTTTGCATGATGTGTTGGAAGAGGAGAATGGGAAGAATGTTGTGCCCTACCTATTAATGGGTCGGGAATGTGATTTAGTTGTGTTCGAATCTGAGAAGTTGAAGATGTTAGAAAATTGGGCCAAGTTTAAAAAGATTTGAGAAGAACGATTTTATAGTAGGATTAAATGTAAGTATATTTAGTACAGTCATCGGTCAAGTTATTTTTTGATTGGTGTGCAGCCTGAACAAGGTCTGAGTAAATTATGTTTAGATATATATGGATAAAAGAACGGGAATGCCAATAAAATGAATGTAGAAAGCTGGGCAATAAATCTGTGATGAAAGGACTTAAGGTGAGCGCTAGGCTTACCATGAGTATGGTGTCCTTAATAAAGAAGAGGACTAGAATAAAGAAAAAAACAATGCAATACAAGCAATGATGGAAAAAATAAAAGAAAGAACGAACTAAAGATAAAAAGTAAATAAAGAAATAAAGAACTGTAGAGTGGATAAAGAGTAGTCAGGAAGAGATAATGGACTGGAAAAGTCGATCCGCACAAAAGAAAAATGAGAAATCAGAAAGAAGGCCTGAAGAAGGAAACAGGCGAAAGAAAAGGCAAAGAATGGCTGGAAAAGGAAAAAGAAGAAGAATAAAAGAGAATAAGAAAACAAAACGAAACCAGACATTCAAAAACAACGGCACAAGAGCAAAACCACGAACAGCACTTAGAGCATCCCCAATAAAATAATATAGAAAAAATAAACAAACCCCCCAAATGAATAAAGACCCTTAAAAACAGATAGAAAAAAACCAAAGTAAAATATTATAAGTGCTATTACTAATGAGTTCTACATATAGATAACAGCTCCTGCATATAAAATAAAAACCCGTAATATAAAAAGACGCAAAAATAAAAATCGCACCCTTATGTAATCCCTAATAAAAGAATAATATATTTTTATAATATAAAGAAAATATTAAAATAAAATTTATAGTACCTTAAAATATGAAAATAAAGATAATTAAATATTTATGTTAATAATAATAAAAATAATAAAAAAAGATAAAAAATATAATTAAAAATTAGGAAATATAATAATATGAATAAATATTATAATATATGATAAATCTGATTCCTTCATTGAAAATTGACCAAGCCAAGTTCACCCGGAACAAAAAACACCATAATTATCTAAAGTCAATATGTATAACTTAAATTTACTTATATTCAAAGATATATAATAAGAAAAAAAACATGTTTTTTAGAATACATTTAGACCATTATCGATTATGACTTATAGAAAATATAAAAAGATAAATCAAACTAATCAACCCTAAGCAAACGCTATCAAAAATTCCCAAAAAATCAATAAACTAATTCAAAACAAATAATGAGACTCCAATATCAAATCGATATAAACCATGTCAAGAAAACAATAGAGCACAACTCATGCACAAAAAGTGACCAGAATACAACAAAGACACACGTAACAGTAATGATCGAACTCCAACTGCCAACCATGATAAAAGCATTACTGGGCCAACACGCACGACTAAACTCCGATGAAGGCACAAGCCACCCAGGCGTAAGATGCAACCGACACCCCATGTGGCATAGAACCTATGATCCACCGCTCCAAGCGTCATAAGGACAAGCCACCCCAATTCCCAAAGATCAACGAACCCTCCAGCCTAGTCACACCGCCAGCCCACAGAACTCAGCGCATACCGTCTCACCAATAACTACTACCCACACACCACGTGGACACCAAGCAACTGGCACATCTCCAGACATCGACCAGGTCCTAAAAAGAAAGAAACCATAATAATATATAACAAACTAAGAAAAAAATAAATAAAGCCGGCAAAATATAATATATTTCTTTATCTTTTTTTATCTTTATCTTTGCCTTCTTCAAAAAAGAATAAAAAAACACGCACAATCTCTAACGCTTGACTGTTTAATGCATAATTCGAAAAGATTTTCTTAGCGTAAAATATAATTTTTATTTCCATTTAATTTTTTTTTTACTCAGATGTGATTGATTAATTATTTATTTCTTTATTTTATTACTATAATAAAATTTAACTGTTTATGAGAAACATATAAAGAAATATAAATTTTTTTTTAATATGTTTTCTCTGGTGGGAAAAGCCGAAGAAGAAGACCTACATTAAATCTAGCAAAGGTGTTCAGTTCAGACCACAGATCTTTTAATCAAGTGCCGATATGATCCGTTACACTGCACTTGAAAGTGTTTAAGTAATAGGAAATAGGGAACAAGTGTCGATACGAGCCATGTGTTTAAGTAATAGGAAATGGGAATAATAAAGAAAGAAAGTGTCTTTCAGACCGCACCAGAAGAGCACGTTGACGAATGAGCTTAGCGGTTAAATCTTAGGTACGAAAGTTGGACTGAGAAGGAGGGTGAAACTGTGTAGAAGAGATTGGAGAGTGTCAGTGAGAGTAGGAGATAATAAGACGAAGAGAGAGAGAGAGAGAGAGAGAGAGAGAGAGAGAGAGAGAGAGAGAGAGAGAGAGAGAGAGAGAGAGAGAGAGAGAGACTCCACCTTTTCACCTTTTCAAAAAGGATTATGTTAGTGGAACCATCTCAGATATGCGATACATACTCCACATACAAGTAACTGGTGTGATGAGAAGAGATTACAAAGACGCCTCCGAGCACCTAATCTCTTAGAAGCATGATTAATAAAAGAAAAAATGTAATCCCTCTAAGAAAAATTATTAGAAATAGAACACTAATAATGATATTAAGAAAAGGAGATGGCTAGAGTTGTTTGTTTTCAAAGATGTTTTAATTGTGAGGATGATTTTGTAGAGTAGATAGTAAAGGAAGATAATTTCTGAGACGCTAAAAGCATTCATTTTTTCCTGTCTCATTTAGAATTGATATAAATATCAAAGAGAGAGAGAGAGAGAGAGAGAGAGAGAGAGAGAGAGAGAGAGAGAGAGAGAGAGAGAGAGAGAGAGAGAGAGAGAGAGAGAGAGAGAGAGAGAGAGAGAGAGAGAGAGAGAGAGAGAGAGAGAGAGAGAGAGAGAGAGAGAGAGAGAGAGACGAGAGAGAGAGTCATAGATGAGAAGTAGAAAAAGAGTTTGGAATAGATTACAACCCTGAAGAATACCATTATTATCACTATTATTAGATTTATAGGATGAACGGTGGTTGTTTACAATAGCTGCTTTAGACCGACCGGAAAGAAAATAAGAGAGAAATTCACAGAGAGAAGAATTGACACCGAAAGAGGCAAGTTTGAAAGACAAAACTTTGTGCCAGACTTTAACGAAAGCTCTCGATATGTCTAACGCAACAAGAAAAAGATTCATCGAAATCCCTCTCCCAAGAGTCAGAAGAGAAAAGGTGAAAGGAAATCCCCGGCAGAGAATTCCTTGAGAAGGACATAATGGCGATCAGAGACCTCCAAATATTCCTGCAAAGGATAGATTCGAAAACTTTGAAATAAAGCCCAAGTTGGTCGACAGAGAAAATGGTCGACACATTAAAAAATTTCCCCTACAGCCCGCCGCAGACGTTAGAATAGGTTAGGTTAGGTTAGGTTAAGTTAGGCTAAGTTAGGTTAAGTTAGGATAAGTTAGGTTTTACTAAAAAATTCCCCTACAGCCCGCCGCAGACATTAGAATAGGTTAAGTTATATTAGGTTAGGTTAAGTTAGGCTAAGTTAGGTTAAGTTAGGTTAAGTTAAGTTTTGTTGGATTCGTTAGGGAAACTCTAAATAATCAGATTTTTTTTTTTTACAAATTTTCCCTGTCGATCATTTGGTACTAGCTTCGCCCAAGTTAAAGGAATAAGAATGTAGTTAGAGAGATGAATGAGAGCTGACCAATTAGAGCTGACCCATTAGAGCTGACTCATGAGAGCTGACCCATTGAGTGCCGACCCATTTTTCGGTACAGGTTGAAAGAACTCAGGTTTCCACGCAGGAAGGGAAGGTCAGAGTAGAAAGAATGAGACGAAACCATTTAACAAGGTATGAGGCAAGCTCAGAAACACAAGTTATAAGAACCACAAGAATGATTCCATCAGAATTTTACTCATTCTTAATTAAAGCTCATAAAGAACAGAATATATATATATATATATATATATATATATATATATATATATATATATATATATATATATATATATATATATATATATATATATATATATATATATATATATATATATATATATATATATATATATATATATTAGTATATATATATATATATATATATTTGTATATATATATATTTACAGTATAGTATACATTTGTATATGTATATATATATATATATATATATATATATATATATATATATATATATATATATATATATATATATATATCTCACCATCCTCCTGTAGGCGTATGCACCTGTCAGCTGTCTTGCAAGAAACTCCTCCATCGCCGTTGATCATGGTACACTCTTTCCCCTTCCACCTCCTCTATGGTCATCCTTCTAGTCTCCACTGCCCTCCCATCACCCTCCCCTCCCCACTCCTCTCCTACCCTCCAGCTGCCACTCATAATATCTTTTCGCACACCTATTTGCGTCCATCCTCCTCACATGTTTAAACCATCTCAATTGCCTTCTCTCCACCAGTTCCAATATACTTTCCACTCCCAACTCCGCCCCTACGTCATCATTCCTTCTCCTTTCCAAACATGTCACATCCAATATCAATCTTAAAACTCTCATTTCGAATGCCTGCACTTATATGTTCATATGTTAAAAAGAGTCTCATAATGTTGATATATATTATTGTCTTAACTCTCCTCAGTATATTACGATTCTTGAGCAAAGGGTATAACGACACAAATGTCCCTTTAAGCTTTCCAATTCTATGGTTCAGCTCCTGGAACATTTCATTTACTCCACTATATACCCCAAATATTCAATATATATATAGGAGGTATAAAGATATATATATATATATATATATATATATATATATATATATATATATATATATATATATATATATATATATATATACATGTATATATATATATATTGAAGCGGCGCACGAAAACGCGAAAGCGTTTCACGATAAATGCGAAACGGTTAAACACCAACGAAACTGAACGAAGTATACTTGAAAAAACAGAGGATGAACCCTACATTGTCGAGATACCACATTGGTGGTCCGTCGCTGTTTTGTGAAGCCCTAGGGTGTATTTCAGGCTGCAATAGGCTCCCACTTAAGGGTACGAGGGGAATATGTGGGAACTTTTCTGTCGACTTAAGCCATGCTCATCTAAGCCGTTTTCGTTTTTGAATTTGTGCTTATGAAATGTAGGAAAATGCTTGAGTTTGCGTTCGTTTTTGTCAAACAACGCAAAATCGTAAGAAAATG
>JABUQX010003541.1:85000-97500 GCA_015478945.1 Trachelipus rathkii | reverse complement strand
TAATAGTGCCGTAGAGAGTAATTAATATGAGTCGAGAATAATATAGTGGTACAGTAGATGATATCATTTAGACTTAGAATCGAATGCATTTCTAACGGACTAAACGACCTTTAATTATAAAAGGAAAGTGGAGTGGTTTCTCTAACTCCTCAGAAGCAGCATTGTCTTGCCCGTGCTAAAACAAAAGAATAATTTGAACCAGTAAATTCAAATACCTCTTCTCTAAATTCGTTCCCAGGGATTGATGCTATACTCCTGCTGAAAAAAGCTCCTCTTCCTTATTCAACCTCTTCTCATCTAATGCAATCCTGAACGGCTCTGGCCATCCTCAAGTACTCTCTCCTTCAATCCTCCCTCTCATCCTCCTTCTCTCCTCCTCCTCCTCCTCACACTTACATCTCCTCTCCTCCTGCCTCTCTATGAGACATCTTTCTTCTATATTCATTTATCGATATCTGAGGGATATCTACTATGGTGATTATGAGATTTCATTGTGTGATAGTTATCGTGACATTTGGAATGAAAAATAATGGGATGAATCGCTCTATTGTACTCTCTATAAAACAGCGAATTAGTTACTGATTGATTATGAGAAGGTTGTTGTGTCTTAATATTATTTGTATCTATATATGTGTAACTCTTTACTTATATGTTGCTTATTTAATGTCGGTTCTCAGGATCTTCTTCCTTATGTTTTTTTTTCTCATAGTACTAATGATACTCTTTCAAATTCGTACTCGAGCTTCAGAAATAGTTTATCGAATTGTTGTAACTTTAATGAGATTGGTTTTTGCTACGATTTATCTATGTAAAGTATCTCTGGACACTGGAGAGCTTTATATTCTTATCTTGCTAGTCGTGTCATATACTTGTTATTCTCTTTGCTCGTATATCAATAGGCTGACTTTGATCTCACGAATAATATTATCATTCTTCTTCTACACATTTCAAAACTCGTCATATTTATTCTTTTGCTCTGCTCTTTGGATCTTACTCATTGTGTTCTGAAGCTCCCTCTCTCTCTCTCTCTGTCTCGTGTGTATGGAAATTTGTATTTGCGCGCTTCTCTATCCAATCTATCTTCTTCTGCTTCCCTCATCTAGTATTCGTTCTCTTTATTTCTTCTTTCAAGTAGTCTTTGTCTCTACTATCTATCCTCTCTGTTTCGTCATATCTCAATTCATCGAGCACGATGGGTCGGACTCACTGATCGAAGGTCTACGCAGGTCTACTGCTCTTCTGTGGAGTTCTCTGCTCTTCTACCTATCTCTCAAATTTTTCCCGACTCCGACTCCGACTTCCGACTCCAACTCCGTAACTCTGGTTAGAAAGAGGAGGAGACTGGACGCCTTTTGAAATTACCCGACTCCGACTTCCACCCTCCTTGATAACTCATCTCTCTTCTCTCTCTCTCTCGTTAGCTCAATTTTAATTCATTTTAAAACAATTTCTATAAATCTACCTTTCAAAAACATTTCCGAATTTTTTTCCTTTAAAGGGCAGGGTCCAATATTTGGTTCTGGCTGAGCCCAATTTCACTCCCGCCCTAAAAATTACATAAAATTCTTAATTTTTCAGCCAAGTTTTGATGGGGAAAAAGCAAACTGTAGCTTTTTCTGACCTCTAAAACGTCGTTTTTGAGTGTTTTTGGGGGGGAAAAAGTGAAATATTGATTTTTTTTACTTGTCCGATCAACACCAAATTTTCAGGGCTTGTACAATAGGACAGGATACATCTTTTTTACTTAGATAATTTTTTTGAATACTCAAAAGAAATTTTTTTTGAAAATTTCCAAAAAAATATTTTGGGGAAAATTTGTTCCAAGAACAAATCCAAAACTACTGCATATACAAAGAAATTATCGAAGTAAACAATGTGCATCTCCTCGACTACATATGCTCTAAAAATTTCATCCACTTCGCACGAGCAGAAAAAAAATTATCGCAATTTTTCATTTTAAAAACCAAAAAAAGTGGGTTTTGAATTTCGACATTGCTGAGCAAAAATTTCAAAAAAATCAAAAAATCTACTTCGTGTATTTTGTGGGTAAAAGCCCCTTCTATGTATATTTCAAGTTTGAAGTCATTTCGGAAAAAAATGTAGAGGTTGTGAAGACAAAATGTCAAAAACATAGGTTTTGAAAAAATGAAAATTCTGAAACAATGACTACAGACACAGAAAAAAAAACTCGAAAACAACGTTTTAGAGGTCAGAAAAATCTTAATTGGCTGAAAATTAAGAATTTGATGTTCATTTTTAAGGGGGGTGAAACTGGGCTCAGCCCGAACCAAATGTTGGACCTTGTCCTTAAGTTTATTTATGATTATTCAACTTTATTGGCAAAACATAAACATTCTTTATTCGCAACACACACAAACACACACACACACACACACACACACACACAACCACACACCCACACACAGCAACACAACACAACACACACACACAAACACACAACACACACAACACCACATATATATATATAATATATATATAATATTAAATTTTATAAAAAAAATATTAAAAATTTTTCTTATAATTAAAACATTATATATATATATATATATATATATATAAAACAAAAGACATAATAATGGGAAGGTAAAAATATTGCCTTCTCTGGGAACGGACCACCGCATGTGCATGTTGCGAATGAGAACGATATACTCGATGCTTTACCACTGAGTCATCCTCCAACCAAAAAAGTTGGATTCCAGAACAGTTTTTAAAGCAACCGAGCTCCCGTCAAGGCGACATCGCAGGTGTCCAGCCTGTCCTTTCCTCGTTCCTTAATATTTTAGATGTTATAATATATTGCATGATCGCAATTAATAAGTTTTGTAAAACAAACAAAGAACATATAATGGGAAGGTAAAGAAAGTACCGCCTTCTAGGGATCAAAACCACCGCATGTTGCGAATATACTCGATGCTTTACCACTGAGCCATCCTCCAACCCATAAAAGTTGGATTCAAGAACAGTTTTAAAGCAACCGAGCTCCCGTCAAGGAGCAAACTTATTAATTGCGATTATGCTAATATTTAACATCAAAATATAAGGAAGCGAGGGAAAAGAACAGGGCACGGACCCTGGTGATGTTCGCCTTGATGGGGGGCTCGGTTGCTTTAAAACTGTCTTGAATCCAACTTTATGGGTGGAGGATGGCTCAGTGTAAAAGCATCGGGTATATTGTCTCATTCGGAACATGCGGTGGTTCGATCCCAGAGAAGGCAGTATTTCTTTACCTTCCATTAATATGTTCTTGTTTGTTACAAACTTATTAATTGCGATTATGCAATATTTAACACACACACACACACAACACACACACACACACATATATATATATATATTATATTATATATATTATATATATATATATAGTATATTATATATATATTATATATAAATATATATATATATATATATTATATTATATGAGGGTTTTATGATGGAAAGATAATTTTAAGTGACGTATATTCCCATTTACAAAACCTTAATGTTTAACTTTATTTTGTTTTTGCATTGATTTATCCAAAATTATTACTTACCCTTCGTTGTGATCAACGCACAGTATTTTGATTGTGCAGATAATCCAATGAAGGTCTCCCTTTCCCAAAATTCCAAACCTCAAAATGTCCCGGTAATTAGACTCAATAGGAAGAACTTCTCTAGTCTTGTAGTGTCCATAAGACCTTTGGTTACTTGACAGACCCTCGGGGATATCGCAAGGTACTTCATCTTCTCCACCCTCTGTGAGAGGTAACCTAGCCCACGGCTCAAGATACTTGTCTATATTCTAGCCTCTTTTCTTATGTGATTTTTGCTATAGAATGAACATTTTATGTCATCGAGTACATACATGAACAGGGCGCGTGATTGTGGTATTAATAATCCACGCACTCTTTTGAATAAATTATTAAAAGATGAAGTACTCAAATGCTCGTTATGTAAATATAATTTTATTTCCAATGAGAGAAACACAAGTCTAAAGAATAATAAATTATTTTTAAAGTTTATATAAATTTTATTTGCAAATTAAGAATACAAAGCCTGCGTAAACATAATTCAAGCATTCTATGCAAAATTGTCCTTATTTTGAATTAATAATAAATCTGTATTATATTTCATCCATTTGCAAAATTGTCTTCCTAAGTGAGAGTTTTGCATTAAAATATTTCAAAATCTATCACATTACTTATTCATGTCTTTATGAACTATCAAATACAATTTCTTTAAATATGACGGAGTTATTTAATCACTTAGAGTGTATGGCTATGAATTAATATTCAAAGTTCAAAGCGTACTTGTATGGGTTATTATGCAGAAACAAAAGACGATAACTGTTATTCACTGTGACTACAAGTCCACCATTTTGAGTCGATGCTTAAAATAGCCAAATTTCTTAATTTTTTAAAACTCTTTAGCTGACATTCTTTCTTTGTGTTTTCGTTTTGTTCTCTCTTTCACCTTTTAAATGTACTAATATATAATAATATAATGCTAATATATTAATATATATATTTATAGTATATATATACTATATAACTATATATATATACTACTATATATATATATATATAAACATATATATTATATATATATATATATAAACTTATAATAATAAACTTATTATATATATATATCCCACGCCATCTATATATAGTATATAGCGAATGATAATATATATATATATATTATACATACTATATAAAAATATACTATATATAATACTCAAACCATCCATATATATACTACGTATTACTTACGATAATACCTATATAATATACAGTAATATAATATAATATGATATATATCTACCTAATACTATATTAATTATATATTATTTATAATAATAACTATATAACCCCTACCTCACTCATACTTAGCACTGCAGTATCACATAGTATACTTATCTACGTATAGTATATCATATATACCTTACATATATAATATATAGTAGTATATTCATTACTATATACTATACTATTTTTGAATCATAATACATTATCTGCTGATCATCCAGTACTATTTGTACGAAGTTCTACTTTGGCACAGTTCAGTAATTATTTTTTACACAAAATTACTATATATATCTTTGCCACTGAAAACATCTAATAATATTATACATTACTAGTATATATACATACATTATAATATATATATGTAACTATATATATATATATCTATATATATACTTATACATATATTATTTTTTAGTGAGCTAGCTTATATATATATATATGGCCAAAACTAAAAGGAGTTACCCGCATGATATCTCGAGAACTTAAGATAGGTACAAGGAAACTGATAACATATATGAGATAATCAGCGTATGAAATTTGTATGAAAATGTGCTCGTGGAAAAAAAAAATTTACTTTTTTTTTTATATCACAAAAACTACGAATAAGCGTAGAGAAAACTAGAGTTAAGACTTATGGTGTTATTGTACGAGAATATAAAATATCAATTATTAGCGGAAGCTCGAGCGAGGATGGGACAGAGGGGGAACGTTCCATACCGCCGTAGGGCAGGGCGGAGGAACCCGCGACACCGCAAATACCAAAGAGCGGGGGTCCGGATCCCCTCGCTCTTTGCAAATCTTTGCGTGACGCCTTGATCCTGGTGGTTATATACTTCTTAGCTTGAAGAGAGAAAGAAAACACTCTTGTTTTCAAAACAATACAATTTGCAATGACGCTGGATTCTAATATGTTATTAGTTTTCTGGGCATGTACTATCCTTTAGTTGTTCGAAGACTTATATAAAAAATCAATACACACAAAATAAATAACAAAATCTTTTATTTTTCGAGTTTTCAGCATACAAATATTACGCGTCGTACCGTTCGATCCATATATGCTTTATCATGATAATTATAATTAAAAAAATAGAAGAAATAAACACCGCTCGTACTTTATAGCTATCTATCTACCAGAATGATGATTAAGAATATCTCCTACTACTACTCGTAGAACGTGCATATACTGAGAAATGCTTTTTTTATTCATACATAATAAGCTAAAACAATTTTGTATGCACTTCAATTGCAAAGTATATTTATGTATATTTCTTTTTTAAACAAAATGAATCATTCCATTATCTTATAGGAGAGCATAATTTTTATATTTCTGAATTTAACATTATTGGGGTTTCTACTTCTTCAAGTTCTAAACTACCCACACGTGAAATTAAGTAAACCATCACACACAAAAAAAAAACCTTCACAACATTTCATTCAGCCACTTCAAACCAGTCATTTGGCGACGGAAAATAAATATGCTGTAATAAAAAACATCTGTCATATATATTCAGAGCCACATAAAATTTTGAACCAATTAATTAGCATTTCCATTTTACTTTCTACTATAATTAACTAGACATTCCTTAGATTCTAAAACTTCCTAAACAATATTTTGTCTTACATTTCAGCTTACTATTAATCACATTTCCTCTCATTTTTCTGCAAATTATCTCAACGCTTCATCAACGCACTTTATTTATTTTTTTAAAGTCCGCACCCTACGGGTATTGATTTGTTAGAGAAGGGAAACTCACTAGGAAGTTTTTTCCTTAAATCAGCATTAGAAATACGAAGGGTCTTCAGACACGTTAGTTACGGTATTTAATTTAAGAATTTTTTGTTTTGATTCTTCGCTACAATGTGCTCACTTTCTTTTTCTTGTAATTTTATCCTGTAGCTGTGAGAAATGAAGTATATATATATATATATATATATATATATATATATTATATGATATAATAATATATTATTATAACAATACCGAAAAAAAAAAAAAAACACAAAAAAATGGCCAATACTTAATATATAATATATATATAGTAATATATAATATATATAATAAGTATATTATATATATATAATAATATAATATATATAACTATATATATATTTATTATTATATATTTTATATAATTATATATTATATAATCATATATATATATAATATTCTATATACTATATATATAATTATATATATACTATATATACTATATATTAATATATATAAAGTAGTAGGGAGGGTTTTTCCGATTAACGAAAAACCCACCCCATCAGCGAAAACCAAACCCATCGAAAAACCCACCCATCGAAAAACCCACCTACCTGACCGACCTACCTGACCTTTTTTGACCTTTACCTTTTTGGGCTTGACCTCCTTTTTTGAGCCCAAAATTTTTTACTGCCTTGACCTTTTTTGGGCCTTGGTGACCTTTTTGGGATTTAACCTTTTTTTCGACAACCCTTCCCGTCTTCATGGGCCCATGTTTTTGGCCCCACGGATTAATTTTTCGGCAACCCTAATTTTTATACCAGAAAACCTAATTTTTTGGGAACCCTAATTTTTTGAGAACCCAAATTTTTTGAGAACCCAAATTTTTTGAGAACCCAAATTTTTTCGGCGAACCCTTTTCTATTCTACGGTACAATTTTGAGAACCCTAATTTTTGAGAAACCCCTAATTTTTTTGAGAACCCCAATTTTTTTGAGACCCCTAATTTATTTGAGAACCAAATTTATTGCAGAACCTAATTATATTTGACGAACCCTAATTTTTGGCAACCCTAATTTTTTTCGGTAACCCTTGATTTTGGCAACCCTTCGAAGAAGGGTTGCGCAAACGGTTGGTCAAGCAACCGTTGTGGCCCCCCCCTAATTTTTTAGCCCCCCTAATTTTTTCGACCATGGGTCAATTTTTGACCCACGGTAATTTTTGGATACCCTTTGATCTTCCGTGGGTCATTTTTGGCCCACGTTAATTTTTGGTTACCCTTTGGTCTTACATGGGTCAATTTTGACCCACGGTAATTTTTGGCTACCCTTTGGTCTTCCATGGGTCAATTTTGGCCCACGGTAATTTTTTGCCTACCCTTTGGTCTTCTGGTTCATTTGGCCTGACGGTAAATTTTTCAGACTACCCTTTGGTTCCTTCCGAAATGGGTCAATTTCTGACTCCACGGAAATTTATTGTCCTTCTTTAGGGGCTTTAGCCCTTTTTTTTGATGTCTTTAACTTTGTATTGAACATAGATATTTCGCCTTGAACCTTCGCCAGATACATGGGTCATTTCTTGCACCCACGCCAAATTTTGCCCACTCGTGGCCCATCACCGTCACATATTTCGTTGCCTACTTACGCATCGTATGGACCTACCCATAACTTGAACAGACTACCCATTGCGCGTGCGCGACAACACACACCACACACACAAATAAACACACACACACAACACTTAACTTATACAGACATCACTCATGACACTTACACACACATTCACTATGACTTTACATTTACCCATAGACACTTACTATTACCACTTTACTCACCGTACAAACACATACTGGACCAACACCCTTTGGTCCGTACATGGGTCATTTTGACGACCACGGGTAATTTTTTAGTGCCTTCCTTTAGGGCTTGCCCTTTTTTGATGTCTTAATCATTGTTTTGATCATTGATATTTCGGTCTGACGCTTGCCATATACTGGGTTCAAATTTTGACGCCACGCTCCTTGGATGGCTTTGATGGTTTCCAATCACCCCACCCGTCATCTAGTGATGTTCTATTAGTGTTCTATGATTATTCTAAATGAGTGCTGGGTCTGAGTGCCAAGGTGAAGTGCCAAAGTGGTAGCAATGAGTGCAATGAGTGCCAATGAATGCCAGTCAGAGTCCAAAATAGTGCCAATGATTTAAATAGTGCCAACCGAGTGCCACTTTTTCCAAGCCTTTTCTAGCCTCCCCTAGAGCCTAGAATAGCCCTAATATGGGTGTCTACCCCTAAGGTTAGTAGGTATGAGGATTCGATTTAGAGATGTATATTACCCCTGCTAGAAATATGCCATTCTACTATGAGTTAGCTATTTTTATAACACTTATAAGCACTTTAACCTCGCCATAGAACACTTAACACTAGCCCATATACAACTTACAACTCACACGCACAAGAGTACACTTTACACTTACACTCACACCCTCACGAAGCTCAATTGTTACCACACAGGAGCAGTCTATGGATGGCTCATCTTTCGCATAGAGTCATTTTGTTACGACCTATAATTGATGATTCATCATTTTGATGCACTCATCTTTTTGATCTACCTTCTAGAATGCATCAGACTGCCCCTCCCCGCAAAGGATGGAAGGGCAACCGCACCCGCAGGTACGCGACCCGACAGAGCGAATAAAAATTATATCCTATAAGTCATTCAGTTTTATTTCATGCTTAAGCTTTTGTTATTAAAAAACATCTTTCGCGAACCTAAACTGTTAACATTCATTACAGACCTAATTATTAACACATATATTTATTAACGTTCATTTTTATCTTAATACTTTTTTGTATATATTTTTAATTTATCAAATTTTTAAATTTAATAATGTAGACAAGCAAAAAACCAGTGTGTCTGATATATAAACATTTTATTAACAAAAAACATTAACATTACATACCTTAAAGCACGTAAATCAGTAAATCATAGAGGTGTTACCTAACACCTTGGGGGGATTAGTATGCTTTTGTTTACACTGCTTTACTGCTTATAACTCTACGACATACAAATGTTTTAAACTGCATTTAAAAACCGAACTTCGAACAAAGACAATATCACACATACGTTTTAATCTGCTTTAAGACCATATGTTTTTAATGAAAATTAGTTAAAGATAAAAACAAACTAGCTTTAAAACTACAATGTTTACTGCTTATACACTCGATATGTTTTATAGTACTGCTTTAACTCACATATTTATTAACATTACATACCTTACAAGCAGTAATCAGTAAAATCAGCCCATCTATCCTAACACCAAACGGATTAGTATGCTTTGTTTTAACTGCTTTACTGCTCTTAAACTCTGTTTTACTGCTTTAACTCATATGTTTTACTGGCTTAACATATATTTATTAACATTGCTTTAACTCATATGTCTTACTGCTTTAACTCACATATTCATTACATTACATACCTTAAAGCGTAAATATCAGTAAATCAATAAGAGGTGTGACTAACACAGGGGGGGGGCGCATTAGTATAGACTTTGTTTTACTGCTTTAACTGCATTAACTCATGTTTTACTGCTTTAACTTTCTTGCTTTAAAACTGCTTTAAAACTTTCCGAAAATATACTACAAAAGTTCTTCCAAGCAGTTTCATAACACATCTGCTTTAACTTGTTTTAAACTTTCTGCTTTAACTGCTTTAACCTCATACATAGTTTATTAACAATTATTATTTTATTTTGTTTTAATACTCATTTTATTTATTTTTATTCAGTCATTTATTATTTATTTTTATTACTTATTTTGGTAAATTATTTGTTTATTATTTTTTATTATTTTTATTATACTTAGGGTATAGATTCGGACAGTTACTAATTATTATATATTAGATACACACTACACACACGCACACACAACACCCACACACAACACCACACAACACACAACAACACACAACACACCACGACCACATATAACACCTTAACACTTATACCACAACATTCACTATGACACTTATCCCCACATTCACTATGACACTAATACATACATTTACACATGGACACTTACATTTACACTTATACACGAGCGGTCACAAACACACACACTTAACACATCACTATGATACTCATATCACACATTCACTATGACACATCTACATTTTGTCCATTACATTAAACCATTTACACTTACACTCACACACAGATTTACTTTACACACAACACACAGATTTTACTTACACTCACACAGATTTACCTTCACACTCACACACAGATTTCCTTCACACAAAACGGGTGAGTAGATCAGTATAGAAACATGTATAAGATTTACACACACACACACACATATAACACACAAAAAAAAATAAATATATGCCAATTAATTTATTAAAACATTTTTATGTTTATACTTAAACACGTAACATTATACATTACTCATAAGCAAACTACATAACTAAAAAATTTTCCAAGTTTTCTTAAACTTCTATAAAAAATCAATCATTATCTTTGAACAAAAGAATTATATTAATTAATGTTTAATAACTATTAATTTGTTTATAAATTTTATAACTATCAAGTTTTTTTAAACTAACTTTTACAACTAAATTTGACATTTTATTAAAACTATCATTTTACGTACCTTAAAGCAATAAATCAGTAAATCAGTAAGGACAGCCCCTAACACCCCTCTAACACCAAGCTATGCACGTTTTGTTCTATTGACTTACTGCTTAACATCATCTTTAGATCACCATAGTAAATAAGATTAAAAATAACAAATAAGTTCTCTAAGTTGATCTAAACATGTATTTTATAAATCATTCTAAGTTTTTATTTAAAAATAACAATAATCATTATTAAATATTATTCCCTCGATGTTAACTAAAAATATTTCAAAGTTTTTTAAATAATTACGAATTTTCTTTATTATATATTATTAATTATCTAGTCACATTGACAATCATTCACGGAGCAAAACACAACACCCGCAATCCTTACAGATACGAAACCTGACCTCATCTCAAGTAAAAATGTGTTTGAATCACTACTTCAGGTCTACAATTTAGGATAATACCTTTTTGTAACCCGGGGCGATTTAAACCTCAATTTATCAATTTTCAAATATAAATTTCAACCTGACCTTTTTCTGTAAAAATGTGGTGCAAATAACTACGTTAGGCCTAAATTTAGGCCTAATTTAGGATAAGCCTTTTTTGTAGACGGGTAATCATTAATCCTAAATACAAAGGTCAAAAGTAATTCCCGTCTACGACAAGAAATCCATTGTATTATTATTTTTATAAATATAATTCATCAAACTGAAACATGCTGATCGGTAAGATCCTTAAGAAGGTAAAAAGAAATGTTTTCCTTACCTGTGATTGGTCGGGGTAATCCTTTTCTCTATATGACCTCGTAATGTATGATTAGACTGTAAATATATTATCGTCTTTTGAAAATTAGCTTTACATTGTGTCTTTAAACTTGTATTTGAGCAAGGTGTGTTTTTATTATCTTTTAGACCAGCCAAACTCATTTTAAAATCATAGTCATATTAGCTGTTAAGCGGAAGGCATATTTTCATGAAATTTGTATTAAAAAGTGTTTTATTTTTGCTAAGTAATATTAAAATCAATATTTATAAATAATACTTAACATTGAGGATAATTTATTAATATTAAATCCACTAGAATAGATTAATATCTAATTCACCCGTTCATAAGCTAAACAACCGAGGGCTGCAGCAGGAATTACCGCACACGCCGCAAGGGCAGCCAACCAGCAACGAACACGCTGGTGCGATCAACACGCCGCGTCCCCTCCCCGCCCGCCGCGTACCGCCCGGCCGCGTGCGCCCAAGCAGCGCATATATTTATCCGCGTTCCCGCAGAAGCCACAAGCCGCGTGCGAACCGCAGGCGCAATATTCCAAAGGCGAAATGAAATATGTATATATAATATAATAATATATATAATA
>JABUQX010003541.1:52500-67500 GCA_015478945.1 Trachelipus rathkii | reverse complement strand
TAATATATAAATAAAATAAGTATAATATATATATATATATATATATAATATATTATATATTAGATTAATATCCTTTATGAATTTCTAATTTTTGAATTATAAGTTTATAGTACTAATAGAATTAAAATCCTTATGAATTTTAATTTTTCTGAAGGCAGAGTCCTTATTGTGAATCAGATTTCTCAATAAATAAAATCAATAAAACTTTCTTGATTTGGAAATAAACTTATAATTTGAAAACAAATTTCTGCTTCATAATCCACTTCTCAAGCTTCTGCAATATTTCAACATTTTTTGTTTAACTAAATTTTCTTTTAATATCTTTTTTATGACCTGAGTCACCATTTCTTTACGCTTTGGATCGTAAAAGTTGGCGCCATGGTGTTGAAATCAGTCTGTGAATCATAGCTCTCAATCTGGGAATTCTCATTCCTAAATCTATTCCTAAATCTAGGAATCAATCTAGATTTAAATCTAGATTTATTCCAAGAAATCCATTTTAAGACTTCACTTCAGGGAAAGGGATGGAAAGACCGAGAGAATGATGGGGAATGAGAGGGAGAAACTTTTAGGGCTTTAGAGAGATTAGAGAGGGTTTTGGAGGGATACGATCTTTTAAAAAGAGTTGGATCACAAGAAAAATCGTTTGTTTGGGCCCGAGACCTGCTAAAGTAACCAGCTAATGAAATAGCTCCCTTAAGTAGTGTCATAGAGGCGCGAAAATTTAAATTAAAGATAGAAGTTTTTATTAGAGAAGTGAAACTTGATATAGTATATATTATTTTGACTATATTATATATTATATATATTATATATATTATATAATGTACAAAATTGTATACTGTTTTTTTTTTCTTTTCCATTTTTAATTATAAAATAAAAATAACATTAAAACAGGTAAAGGTTTAGACCTTAATGAGATAGACAAATGGTGTCTCTCACATAGGATTTTTCCATCGCCTGGACAAAGGTAAAAGTTAAATTATTTTAAATAATAATAATAATAATAATAATAATAATAATAATAATAATAATAATAATAATCTTTAATCTTGTAAAAATATTTAAAGCCTGTTTTACTTTGTAATATTTTATTGTTTAAAAATAAAGAGTGTTTATCATATTTCATGAAATATATTTGTTAATTAATATTTTGATATATTGTAATTAATTATTATATTGCAATTAATACTTTTATTATTTTTAATAAAAATATGAATTGTAATATTGGAGATTTTGATGTGTTTTTATTTATTATAACATTGTTATATATTGTAAAACAACTAATTGATTTTTAATTACAGCTTAATGATTTTTTAAAATTACATGTAACTTATGTAGTATTTCCATTTTCTTTATTTTAGGTTTTTTCGGATACAGTTTAGGAACTGTATTTTTTGGAGTAGTCTTTCCGACTATATTTTTTTGGAGATCTTTTTAGAAGATCTTTTTGGATGTTTTTGGATAGGATATGAAATAAAATAATCTCAAGAATTGCCGCGTCTTTATTACACTCCTGCTATGGTCAATGAAGGATGAGAGATATCATTATTACAATTTGACCACACTGGCGACAACTTGACTGACGGATGTAATGGTCGTATCTTCTCATGTTTTAGCTCCGAGATCGTGGTTGGTTTGGTTGCGACTACAAGACTAAGGATCGTAACGGAGACAGAGAAGGAAATCATTCATACGTACCTGGAAATTCTGAGACTACAAGAGCCAATTGTTATAGCAATTTTGAGAGAGGTGACTCCTTTGTCACTTTTAGAGGACTCCAAACTCCAAATCCAAAACCTTTGCCAAGCTGTTAAAGGTGGGAAAATTCAAATAGAAGTAATGTGAGTACAGAAATTTATTTCCACACAAAAAACAAATTTTACACTAAAGTTTAAATTAGAATAGGAAATTGTGTACATTTGGCATGCAATATACTATTACCTGTGGGTTTTAATATATATAGTATGTTTCATTATTGTGCAAATTTCAACACAAAAAGGTGTTAAAATTTAAATGAAAACATATATGTTATTGTTTTCAAAAAATTACATGGGTGACAGATAAAATTCCCCATTATAGCCATTGAAAAAGGCCATTTTATTACTTTAGAATGTGAAAAGTGTGGAAATAATAAAACAAGATTTTTTAGAAATATTTTAATATATAAAGAATATATTAATTTTTAATTAATGACATTGTTTTGTATGTATTTTTTTTTGTTTTTTTTTAAAGGCAAAATTATTAGAAAAATAATACAAAAAATTGTTTAATTGCATTTTTTCTGTTATACGGTTCCTCAGAGGGAAGTTCTTTAGAGAATATATAGGAAAATATGCAATTGACACCTGTAAATTAATTAATTAGGACTTGGTTAATTAATTTTTTTTTATTTTACTAAATGATAGTATAGAGTTAGAGAATCATTTTAGTAAAAACCGTTTTTCTTAATTAGCATTAGTTAAGTAATTAGAGCTAGTTAAAGATTGGTAAACTCAAAAACAGCAGACAGAGGAAGATAAGACAAGTTTCAGAAAAAGTTGTTATAAAAAACGTGCGTTAGTAAATTTGTTATATTCATTCAATAATATATGAAGTTCTATAGTAGGAGGGATTAGACTTCTTTTTTGATACACGTGCTTTTTAAAGAATCGGCATTGGATGGGGAATTGCCTCCAGAGCGGAGGGAAGGGAAATTTGTCGCTGAATGGGAGAATTGCAGGGGAAGGGATTTTACCTCCAAAGAGTAAAGTGAGGGATTGAAATCTTGACTCAATTGACCCCCTCATTTCTTCATTCACTCTTACCCCCACTCATTTCTTCGTTCATTTTTCTCCCTCATTTCTTTCTTTTCTCGCGCGACATTTTACGCACACATAACAACACACACACACATTGTTTTTATATATATATATATATATATATATATATATCATATATATATATAATATATATATATATTATATATATATATTTTTATATATATATATAATATATATATATATATATATAATATATATATATATATATATATTATAGATATATATATATTATATAATATATATATATATATATATATATATATATATATATATATATATATATATATATATATATATATATATATATATATATATATCGTTTTTACTTTTATTAATAATAAATTTATTAATTACTTTTTCATTATAATTATTTACTAATCATATTTGACGTAGTCCCGCGAATATTTTCAGGTGGTAAAATTGCGA
This sequence comes from Trachelipus rathkii, assembly GCA_015478945.1. NCBI lineage: Eukaryota > Metazoa > Arthropoda > Malacostraca > Isopoda > Trachelipodidae > Trachelipus > Trachelipus rathkii. The sequence goes on along the minus strand of JABUQX010003541.1, from coordinate 64,252 downwards.
TTTCGGTTATTTTTAACCCGTTTTTTTTAACCCGTTTTTTTTAGTGAAAATAAAAAAGTGTTTTTTTTTCTTTTTTTGAGTGAATTAAAAAATAAGTTTTTTTTTCAATTATCGGAAATCCGTAATTTAGCAATAACATAATTAATAATTATCAAAGTAAGGTAAAACCTTTTGGGTTAGACCCCAGACCACCCAGTAAGGGTCACTAGGACCAAAGGTCACCAAAGGTCACGAAAGGTCACCAAAGGTCACCAAAGGTCACGAAAGGTCACCAAAGGTCAAAAGGTCACCAAAGGTCACCAAAGGTCACGAAAGGTCAAATTGCCCAAATTGACCCAAAATACAGAAAATTATGTTATTTTTGATCTAAAACATTAGAAATTGTTTTCTTTGACCTAAAAAATAACAGAATTGTTATATTTAGCTACAGAAAAATTGGAAATTTATTTTCATTGAAATTATTTTTTAAAATTATGTTCTACTACAACAGAAGATATAAAAAACCACAAATTATAAACAGAATAAATTTGTTGCGTATAATAAATTGATTGATTCAACTTAGAAAATTATTAATAGAAGAAACATAGAACAACTTATGAAGAACTTTGAAGAACAGTATAAAGAACAAATAACCTTTGACCAAGAAGAACAAATAGGTTGACCTTTAACATTTTAAGAACACACCCGACTAGAAAAAGGGGATAGTTGTTTCTAATTAATTAATTACAGAGAATTAATTAAATATAATTATCAATAGACCTTTGATATTTTTTTTTTTTTTAAATAATTTTGAAAGAAAATTATTTTTATTTTTGAAAATAGACCTTTGATATTTTTAAAATAATTTTGAAAGAAAATTATTTTTATTTTTGAACTTTGAACTTTAAATAATTTTGAAAGAAAATTATTTTTATTTTTGAACTTTAAATAATTTTGAAAGAAAATTATTTTTTAATTGAACTAAAGTGATTAAATTTTAATTTTTAAATTTAATAGTGATTAACTTTAAACAGTAATTAATAATTAAAATCGAATAAAATAATTTTAATTATTTAATTAAAAGTCAATACTAATATAAACTCTTTTGTTTGAGTTTAAATAGAACTTTACATATTTTCTTTGAACATAGAAAATTTTTGAAAAATATTTGAAAACAGTTTGAATATTTTTGAAAACTTAGCGTTTTTTTTTGGAACTTTGAAAAAATATTTTTGAAAACTTATGTTTTTGATTTGATTAACTTGAATTAATTAAAGTTTAATCATGGCTATGTTTGAACCAATAGTCTTTACAGTCTTCATATTATCAACATTGTTTATCATTCTCTGCTACCTGGTTCAGAAGGCTATAGCCGGACCAGTTGACCCTAATGGAGCTGAAGGGGATAATAAGGACTTAGAAAATAATGATTCAACAGAGAACAAGGATGAGGACATGGATGATATCAATAAAGAAGACAATACAGAAGATGTTCATCAAGATGAAGAACATGATGTAACAGAAGTGAAGACTACTGATGGACAGAAAACAGAAGAGAATAAAGGAGCAAAACCCAAGATAAGGGAACCCACACAAAAGGATATGGGACTTCCTCCAGTATATCTACCTCCTTCTAACATTGATACAATGTCGTTAAACCCAAATCAGAGAACAGCTTGGGATTGGCATCAACCAGGAAATACAGAAAATACAGCAAGAATACCTAAGGTGCTCCAAAAGACGAATGTTTTGGACAATACTTTTAATATACATTTAAATGCATCGGGGGCCACTCCCCCTTCAAATAAAAAGAAAACTTACCCTTCCTGGAATGGCCAAACAGAAATATTTAACAATAGAAGTGAGTTTAGTGGAACTTGGGGACAGACCCAAGCAAGTGATACTCTATATGGAGGACAACCTCAGAATCCGTGGGGACCAGCCCAAAATACTTTAAATAATCCTTTAAATATGCAGCCACCTTACACAGGCTGGCAACAACCCCTTCCTACAATGCAACCTGGATACAACCCATACCCATATGGACATCCTTATGGAGGATATTATCCAAACGCTGCGTATACCCCTCCACTTCCAGAATTAGCTAAAGAATTAAAATTGTATGGAAGAAATACCAAGACCCAAGTTTGGGTAGGCATTAAATTTGAGGATTATCTTTCGACGTTGCAAGAGAAGATACGCACGTTAGGCCTAATAACTGAAAGACAGAAAATAGACTATGCTAAGACTACAATCTCTTCTGATTTCTCATCAGAGGCCCGTCAATATATTCTGAAGGATAATAGTTTCTCTAGGTGCAAGACCCTAGAAGACTTTTTAATTCAATTGAAGATTTTTCTCAAACCAGACAAAGCCGAGACAATCTTCTGTTTATTGAAACAGTTCATGAAATTTCAAAGGAGACCACATGTAACTCTTACTGAATTCATGTTGGACTTGAAGAATCTCCTTTGGGAATATCAGAAAAAACTCATAGATATTGAGACTTCCTTTGGATTTACTTCTCAACAGATAAATATCTTAATAATGACTAAGATTTTAGAGAGTATGGAAGAACTCAGAGATCATAGAAGACTTAGAGAAAAAGTCTTAAAAGTCTTTAATCCAGACTTAAGTTTCGTAGAAATTTTAGAGAAACTTAGTCAAATAGAAGAAGGAGTCTTGTTCCAGACTAACCATAGAGCTGAACAAGATAGAAGAAATACAGCTAGAGTGTTCTATACAGATAACAATAGCACTAATATTAGTGAAGTTAAGAAAGAAAGAACTACATACAACCCTTCCATGAGGAACAGAACCATGGAATGGGGTAATAAAAAGAACACTCTAAATTTCAGGAAAAAGAACAGACCCTTCGCCGACCAAATAAAGACCTAAACAAGGGAGTAGTTAAAGAAAACTCTCCAGTAAGGAAGATAAAGTCAATGGACTATTGCCTAAAATGTGAATCTTTAGGTCATCATTCCCGAAACTGTGGATGGAATACCACATATTGTAGAGTATGTAGAAAGTTCCATGCCCGGGGTTCGACGTCTAATTGCAAGAATGCCCCTGTGTGGATTCCTAATGAAAATGAAAATAATATGGTAATACCATATAATAACCCCACTGATTTTGATAATGGGGTCAAAGCTCGAAGAGTCGAAATTAAAAATGATTCAAACACTAGAAAGCCAAACTCTTACTCAAAGAATGAGCGTGGCTATCAAGGTAAGAGTCCCAAGAAAACAACCAGAGTTCATCTGATTTCTAATCATCAAGCGGATCCAGAACATGAAGAAATATCTGGACCTGAAGATGAAGAAGAAGAGAACGAACAGTTTTTTCAACCCGATCTCTCCGACAGAGAACAAAATTTTTGATTCTAGGCAAAGATTTAAATGAAGAAATGGTAAATAGAACAGTAATTAAAGAAAATACTTCAAGCTTAAAGAAGAGAGGTGTTATAGTAACCTCTAGCTTCTTTGGTGTAGGAATTAGACCCCCAAAATTGGGATGTCATTATTTTTTGTCAATATTTTTGACTCCAACAAAAGGTCAGAACGAGGTTGAAGTTCATAGCCTACTAGATTTAGGGAGCACAACCTGTTTGATATCGTTGGATAGATTAAAAGAAATAGAAAGAGAAGGAAGATTTAAACTGTCTCTTAAAGAAGCTAGTATTATAGTTCAAGGGATTGGAACTCAGATGATCCATCCTATAGGAGAAGTTGATCTACTTCTAAGGCTACACCAACAGTATTACCCAGTTACCTTTTTAGTGTGTAAGACTGGAAGCACTGGAGCTTGGAATGGAATTCTATTAGGTACAAGTATTTTAGCTAATCTACCTATAACAATAGACCTTTCTTCATCACATTTAAATCTTAAAGAAGAGGATAACGAAATAAAAGTTAAAAATCTTTGCCAATTAAGGACAGTTATTTTTTCTCATGAACAAATGAAAAGATAATAAGAAAGATAGAAATGCGATTAATTAATCATGGAAAAATTTCATAAATAATTCCAAGTAGGAATGAGGTAAGTTTAAAAGTAAATTAATCTTACAGTTGATAACTGTAAACCATAATTAATAGAGGCTCCAAGTGGAAAAGCCTACACAGAGATTAATTAATAGAGGCTCAAGTGAAAAGACCTACACAGAGATTAATAATGAAAGGCTCCATATTTGAAAGCCTACACAGAGATTAATTAATAAAGGCTCCATTATTGAAAAGCCTACACAGAGATTAATTAATAAAGGCTCATTAGAGAAGCCTACAAAGAGTATTATTACTAAAGGCTCATTAGAAAAGCCTACAAAGAGTATTATTACTAAAGGCTCATTAGAAAAGCCTACAAAGAGTATTATTACTAAAGGCTCATTGAAGAAGCCTACTAAGACAGAAATAAATAAAAATTCTGTTGTTCTTCAAGAGAACAAAGAAAATTCACAACTTCCTCCAGTAGAGGAAGGACCTTTAATAGCAAACGAAGAAATAGAAGTTCAATTGCTATTAATAGAAGAAACTATGGCACCTGCTCAATCTTATGGTTATTTGAAAGTCAGACCTGAGAGTAAAGAAGATTTGAGACTGGAAAAGAAGTGTTTAATAACACCTGCTTTTTCCTTAGGGCCATTATATTTTGCAAACTCTGTATGCCCAGTTAGAAACAATGAAGTTATTTTGAGTTATATTAATCTAAGTGACAAACCTTTTTATTTAAGAAGAAATAAAAACATAGGAAAGTGTCACCCGATTTTAAAAGTTAATAAAGAATATTTTAATAAAACTGCTATTGCTATAGAGAATAAGCAGATAGGATCTACTTGTATAGTAACCTGCTCAGAAAATTTATCAGATAAACAGTTGAAAAATGCATACAGAGAAATTATAACAGATAATTTAAGTAAAGAAGAAGCAGATGTTTCTATTTTACAGAAACCTGAGCATTTAGAAGAACTTTTGGATTTGTTAATGGAATATAAGGACGTCATCGCTTTAGATGACGATGCAGTTCCTGTTTGTCCTATACAGAAGTTTGAAATAGAACTTACTCCAGACGCTCCAAAAGTCATTTTCAGAAAACAGTATCGTCTCCCACATCGCTACTTGGAAGACATAGATAATTTTACAGATGCAGCTTTAAAGAAAGGATATATTAAAGCTTGCTATTCGCCACATAGTTCACCTCTACTGGTGGTGGCCAAAAAGAACTCTAACAAACCAAGAGTCTGTATAGACTATCGGTATTTAAACTCTTTCAGCGTCCCAGATGTGTACCCATTGCCCTCGATTGACGAGATATTTTCGTCCCTGGGAGGTAGTACAATTTTTACTAGCTGTGACTTGATCGATGCTTATCATTCCCTCGAAGTCGAGGAAGAAACACAGAAATTAATGGCTTTCCGTACTAGGAAAGGATTATTCTGCCCAACCAGATTATTATTTGGGCACCGCAATGCCCCAAGTACCTATGCTAGGACAATGCAAGTCGCGTTGAACCATTTATTAGGACCTATTGCCCAAGTGTATTTAGATGATGTCTTAATCATGGGTAAAAATAAGGCAGAACATTTTGAAAACTTAAAGAAAGTTTTTACTGCGTTTAGAGAAAATAAATTGAGTTAAATTGACTAAATGTCATTTTCTACAAACTTCGGTTTTGTACCTAGGATTTAAAATAGGAAGAGACGGAATTTCACCAGATCCAGCGAAGATAGAATCGATGAAGAGTTTCGTCGTCCCTCCAACAAGTGTTAAAGAAACACAATCCTTATTAGGATTTTTTAGTTATTTTCGCTTTTTAATTAGTGACTTTGCACTAATTGCGAAACCATTATATAACTTAATAAAGAAGAGTGTTAAGTTTGAATGGAAGGAAGAACACCAAAAAGCATTTGAGCTCTTAAAAAAGAAGCTTGTGGTGCAACCTCAGTTAACTTTTCCAGACTATTCCAAGCCATTTTTTATAGGTACAGACGCCTGTGACTATGGAATAGGGGGAGTTCTTTACCAAATGTCGGACGATGGTAAAGAAAAGCCATTATCGTTCGTTTCAAGAGTGTTAAGAGGCAGTGAACTCAACTATGATATTATAGAAAAGGAATGTTTAGCTGTTGTCTTCTCACGACAGAAGTTTAAAAAAGACGGTGTTTGGGCTTATCCCATCACCATTATTAACTGATAATGCAACCTCTCTGGCCTTTATCTTCCGTAATAAGCAGCAGACTGGGAGGTTGGCCCGCTGGAATTTGTTTGTGAACAGTTTTTCGCCAACTATAAAGTATAAGACGGGAAAAACTAACATACCGCCTGACTATTTAAGTAGGCACCCAGCAAAAGCTCCAAACGTTTATTTTTTCAAAGGAGAAAAGAAACCGATGTTACCAAGAAAAGATTTTATCTTAACGAAAGAAACTTTTAATAGGGAACAAGAGAATTGCCCTAGATTAAAAGAATTAGTTAAGTGGGCTAAGGAAAACCCTAAAACTTATCCACATATTTTCCATAAGAAAGTATTGTACTATGCAACTAGAAAGGAACCTTATGTAATACAAGTACCAGATAGCATGATCTACTCAGTTATAGATCAGTGCCATTCTTCACTTGGAAGTGGGCATGGAGGACAGCAGAGGACTGAAAAACGAGTTAGAGAAAGATACGTTTTTCCTCATCTAAGTAAGTTAGTAAAGGAGTACTGTTCTCAGTGCGTGTCATGTGCTAAAGTTAAAGGTCCTAGACCTCCAAAAGCTGAAATTAACAGATGGCCTCTTCCTTATACTCCGTTTTCTAGAGTACATGTGGATAGTATAGGAAAACTTCCCACATGTTCAATTTCAGGTGCCAAACACATTCTCGTATTCAGAGATGTTTTGACACGTTATTGCGAATTAGTCGCTTGTAAATCAAGAACAAGCCAAGAATTTGCTCAAGCTTTACAAGAAAGAGTAATATGTCGGCATTCAAGCCCAGAAATTCTAGCTTCAGATAATGCCCCAGAATTCACGTCAGCTGCTTTCAAAGAGCTATGTAAAGCTTGGAGGATAAAAAAAAGTTAATATTCTGCCCTACAAACCAAGTCAAAATGGTGTAGTTGAAAGATTGAATGCAGATATTGAAAATTTCCTCCGTCATTTTGTAAAGGACAATCACAGAGATTGGTCAAAATACTTATCTTTTGCTCAAATAGCAATTAATACATCGTATAATAGATCAATTGGATCTTCTCCACATTTCGTCCTGCATGGATATATAAAGAGACTTCCCTACGAGATGCCTGATTATGTCTCTCCATTTACAAATAAATCGGAAAATAGAAAATTCATATCAGATGAGGTAGATGTCGTAGTGGAAAGAATGGAAGCAATAAGAGACTTAGCAAGAGAAAGTCTAGAAAAGGAAACCATTAAAGCTATGGAACAGCAACACAAACATGCCACTCAAAGAGAATTGAAAGTGGGCGATTATGTTTTTGTGAATGCTGTAAAGAAACCAGAACAAAGTTCTAAATTGAACAAAAGATTTGAAGGACCTTTTATTGTGAATCAAATAAAAGAGCCAAATAAGCTTATGCTTTCGTGTTTAAATTCAACGAAATTATTTCCGGTTCACCGGGATAATGTAAAAATAATTCCAGTAGAAAAGATTACAGAATCTCATTTTTCATTTGATAATGATGAGATTTGGAATCCAGATGCAATTCAAGAAACATTGGATTCCCCAAAAGTTACAACAGAAAGAACAAGTATGGAACCTGAAGAAGTAGATCGACAGGTAGATGATCAAGAATCTCCAACCACTTCTTCGTGGATTCCCCCTAATTTTTATGATGAACAAAATGTTATACCAGAGGATTCAACACCAGAACAACAGAATCCTGTAGAAGAAACACAAACTTCTTGTAACCAGAGAATACCTTGATACTCCTCAAGGAAAGTAGATTGAAGAATCTACTTCCACAAAACAAGAACTCAAAGTAAGAGATATAGACGTCTATCACCCAATCAGACAAGAGGATTCATATATTTCGGATAATTCTGAACATGAGGAACAGCCTGTCATTGCAGAAGTACAAGAGGATACTTTGGTAACACCACTTACAGATGGAACTGTAGGGGAAAATGTGCCAAGTTCTGAAGCACTTCCCAAAGATGATGAGGTAACACCTCCAGAAGAAATTATGGATTTATCAACATCTGAAGGCACAAGAGATGATAGAAAAGAAGATCCGTCGTATAGACCTCACCAGCAATTCAGAGGTCCGAGGGATGTGGAACCAAGAGTTACAAGAAGTCAAACAAGACAAAGAGAGCATGAATCTCTTCAATCTCTACCACCAAGAACGGAAGAAGCAACACAAGAGTCTTCTGAAACAGCAGAATTACAGAGACCTCCAGTTGTTTTACCATTAGAGATGACTAGAAGAGGAAATAGACTTTACTATTTACCTCCTAAGAGTTAAAATCTCTTAGATTGTATAAAATTTTGTAAATAAATATTTTATTTTATTTTATTTGTGTTTATAACCTTTAGGTTTAAGTTGGTATTATGTCATATCACACAATATACACAATTTTACACTTTTCTATTCATCATCATTTAGTATAAGTTTCCATATTTTTATGTTATGTCCGTTACGAATTCGAGATAAAATTTTTTTTGCCCCCAGGGGGTCAGTCTTTTTTTTTTTAAAACTAAAAAAAAAAACCATAAAAAAAAAAAAAAAAAATAGAAAAAAATTTTTATTTTACGATACGTTTATATACTTTTATTTTTATTAGTAACATGTTTTTATTATAATTTTTTATTTTAAAAAGAAAAACAAAATAAAATAAAAAAAAAAAGGCGGTGAAACTAAATTAGAGAAAATTACTCGTCTTGCTCATTAAACGTAGGCAATTTCTTTTAATTAAGTATTAGCCTTAAGCTATATAATTAGCTTGCTTTTATTTTTAATTTTGATTTTAATTCAGAATTAGCCTTATGCTATAATTAACTTTGATTAATATTAATTAGCCTGATCAGCTTTTATTAATATTAATTAGCCTCATGCTATATAATCTTTTAATTTTTAATTTTCAATTTCATGATAATCAGAATGCTACAATTTTAAGTTTTACTTAAAGCTTCTTTAATTTTAATTTTTAATTTTTAATATATATATAGAATGTTTGGAAGATTACTTATCTTTAGTTTATTATCCAAGATCCAATAAACTAGTTGATTTCATTTTATGAAGTTCATTTTATTTTAATTATTTGATTTTTTATTGAATTTATTATCAGAAACGTATCAAACTTGATTCAAATTTGAAACTTCACGATTAACTAATTTTAGTAAAATTATAGACAACTATCAAATGTTACATACTTTAATTAATTATCTTATTAATTTTACTTTAGATAAAACGGCGACCGCATATTAAATCGAATAATAATCATTTCAGGACTGTAATGAAATGTTACGATCCAGTTTTTGCAACTTCGTTTTACCTGCAGTCTTATCCATCTCCACTAACAATTAATGAAGAGACAAGAGTACTGCCAGGTATCATTTTGATCACTCGGCTGAAGTAAAACTTTATTAGAAGGATATCTTGACTGATTGTATCTTATTAGAATGCCCAATCAGAAATTAAAAACTACTATTTTATTAAACCATTAAAATCATAGATAGCTTTAAAAAATTAAAATTGTGCCGTAAGTTTGAGAGAATTTTATTAAATATTTCCATAAATCAAGCAGCGCACAAATGGGCGAATTTTCAACTCATAAAATTAGAACTTAAAGTTAATATCCCTTAATTAATTTGAACTTAAAAAGCTTACCATGGATTCACTCGCAAGCTAGATATAAAAGAGCTGCTTTCGAATTGGGAGGAGATATTCTTAATATTTTATTTAGTACCGCTACTGATAAACAAATTAAATTTTTGAGAAAAAAGATAAATATATTAGGTAACTTTGCGAGTACTTCAAATTTATTAGTTAATGAACTTAAAGAACAGTTAAAGTCAAATACCCGAACACTATCAGAATTTCAAATTAACTTACAGAAATTAATTGAATTCCAAAACAGATCACTAGCAACCCACAACATACTTAACCAACTAGGTAGTATCAAATCATTACTTACATTAGTTGAACATTCAGTTAACAGTATTACAATGATACATCAATTAGTTATCACTTCATTACAATTAGCTAAAACCAAGATAACTAATGATCAACTTTATTCACCCATCTTTTTGTTACCATACGTTACCATATATACTAGAAATGACACAAACCACTAAATTACATCCTATCATACCATTAGAAGCGACAACATACCATTCATTTTTGACATACTCATGGACTATAAAATCAACCACTAATCCATTTGAATTAATTACACTAATTCCATTCATTTCAAATGAGAAATTTATTTCATATAAGTTAATTCCATTCCCAACATTCATTCCATTTAATGAAACTTCGTTCGAATAATGTATAATTTACACCGAAAATTATCTTTTCGTTAATTAATGGTCACGGAAAATATACTTATCTACGAAATTCAGTTCACGACTATTGTCGCAACATAGGGAAAACAGCGGTTTGCCCTCAATCACAACCTTTTACATCCATTGACGACAAAACATGCTTGCTATCGCTTTTGCTTAACTATACTACTAATTTCTCATCATGTCCTATAACTATCTTTAAATCAAAAGAACCCTTCACAGTAACCCTAGGACATTTCACTATTATATCTTTTGCAGAAAAAATCAGAGCTTCTATTTCCTGCGAAAGACCTCATTCCGTACAGCATATAAATAATTTTATTTTCAATATTCCTCACGGTTGTACTTTTACCTCTGCTAATTATCAATTTAAAAATCCCATTCATTTAGAGAAAAATATTTCATTAACTTCATTAATTGCTCAATCTGATAAAGTTTTGTTTAATTTTTTAACTCATGTTGCTTTGCCAAACATCTCTTCAGCATTGTTTCCAAAATTTCAAATAATGAAAGAAGTTCAGTGGAATAAAAGACTAGACAGTATTAATAATACCATCCACCCATTAACTCCTTATCTTTCTCAAGTTAAATTAATCCCATATATCGGTGGAGGAACAACTAGTGTTATCTTATTCATTTTCATCATAGTGATTATTTATTTGACTTGGTCTTATAGAAAAGCATTGTGTAGAAAATGTTTGAAAGAATTAAATCAAGAACCCCAAGATATTCCATTGAATAATATACCCATGTCAACCCTTCCATTAGAGGTAACCCCAGTTCAAAATACCCCACAGAATCAAATTGAAATTGAACCCTTGGTACAACCTCCCATAAAATTTAGACAATCATTAATACCCAAACCGCCGATGCCACCACCTATTCCATATAGGCAATCTACTTCTCAAGAAGTGGAAGTATATTCTAACATTGCTAACTTGGACTAATAACCTTTCTACATGACCAATACCTTTTCTGCATTTATTTTGAATTATAAGTTTATAGTACTAATAGAATTAAAATCCTTATGAATTTTAATTTTTCCGAAGGCAGAGTCCTTATTGTGAATCAGATTTCTCAATAAATAAAATCAATAAAACTTTCTTGATTTGGAAATAAACTTATAATTTGAAAACAAATTTCTGCTTCATAATCCACTTCTCAAGCTTCTGCAATATTTCAACATTTTTTGTTTAACTAAATTTTCTTTTAATATCTTTTTTATGACCTGAGTCACCATTTCTTTACGCTTTGGATCGTAAAAG
>JABUQX010003541.1:40000-42500 GCA_015478945.1 Trachelipus rathkii | reverse complement strand
GAAGGCAAAATTCAGAAAGCAATCCAAAATATATAGTCGACTTGGAATTAAAAAATGTATATGTCAAGCTCTTCAGGGAAAATTGAAGAAGAAGAAGAAGAAGAAGAAGAAGAAGAAGAAGAAGAAGAAGAAGAAGAAGAAGAAGAAGAAGAAGAAGAAGAAGAAGAAGAAGAAGAAGAAGAAGAAGAAAGAAAAATAGGAAAAATAGGAAAATAGGAAAAATAGGAAAAATAGGAAAAAGGAAAAATAGGAAAAATAGGAAAAAAAGGAAAAATAGGAAAAATAGGAAAAAAAGGGAAAAAAAGAAAAAAAAGGAAAAATAGGAAAAAAAGAAGAAGAAGAAGGGAGAGTGAATAGATAATTTGAAACTCTCTACATTTTATATATTCTAACATTTCAAGAAGAGCCGAGTGAGTAGAATCGTCCCATATATTCAAAGAAAATTACATACAAATTAGAAGTAAAAGACATACCTGTACTGAGCAAGCATTCGGGACGTTATTAAGAAGTCTGTTGGTGACTCAGAATACTTACAGCTTCTTAGTAGGTTATTTAGTGAGAAAAGCAGTGTGATCCGATTCTTCTAATAAAAATCACGAGAAATGGAGACACTAAGAATATGAGTTCCAGAAGAAGGTTTGTGGTGAGTGTTTTGAAAGATGTTATTATTGTTGTGTGAAAGATTTCGCCGTAAACGAAATTGAGTTTTTGAGGCATTAAAGAAAAACATTTCCTTTCCACCTATTATAAATTGAGAAAGACCAAAGTTCAATTACTCTAAGGTCATTTACCTATCATCGTTTATTTTTTTGTGATTTTGTAGAAGGCTTTGCGAATTAAAAAGTGTAGTCAAAGGTAGAGTCGCTGTTTTAAGAATAGAAATTCATAGCTGGTGGATGACAGTTAGAAGGTCATAAATAATGAGTTGAAAGTAGGTATGGGATAGAATACAACCTTGAGGAATACCACTATAATAAATTATTTGACGCAGTACCTATAACAGTTGCAATAAAGCGACTGGAAAGGAAATTAAAGATTAGGTTAGGTGTTTGGAAATCTGACCCTTATGCCAGACATTTGAAATCTGACCCTTGTGCCAGACATTTTTGAAAATTTTCCATAAAACCAGAATTTTTTAACCCTCAACTGAAAAATTCTTTTTTTGATATGTCGGAGGAAATTCTTTGTCCCATTTTTAGATTAATTATACATTTCTGGAATTTGTAAATGATGGGGTTCAATGAAGCAGGGTCTCAGATGAACAGCACATGAAATGTCAAAGTCTCACCACTATTGTGTTTTTTCTCAAAAGAAGTAATATTGAACGTACACTTCCGATCCATGGAAAACCACCTCGGGTATTTATTTTGTATACTCAGAGGATACCTCTTCGCAAAATTCCAATGAAGATTGACAGTTTGTGACACGAAATTATCAGCAACGTCTCCTCATCGAAAACTGGAATAAATTTTAAGGAAACCTTAAAGAGAAAGGAAAAAATACATAGATTAGGTTTTCGAAGAAATCTAAAGAGGGAAATGTGCTAATAATTTCATGGTTCAGAATTGAAAGTTTTAAAAATGTCTAGAATGATAGGCTCTACTCCAAAACGGTCACGGATACGACTAGGGAGCTGCATTATTACCCATATATATATATATATATATATATATATATATATATATATATATATATATATATATATATATATATATAATATTATTATTTTAAAATATTATATATAATATATATATATATATATATATATATATATATATATTATGATATAATATATATATAACAGTTATCACTATTTCATGAACGGGAAGAACCTTATTCGAGGAGGGGTGCAAAATTTATAATAAAAGTGCCAAAAATTTAAGCCCATTACAATCTCTACGAAACGCAGATTTCGCGGGTTAGTACAGACGTAAGATTTAAAGTGAGAAGGATTAAATATGGCAGTAAATGCAAATGATATCAGAGAATTTCACAGAATAGAGGTTATTGGAAAGAAGGAATTATCACTGCGAACATGCCTGGGGTTGCCAACGATCACACTAATTGATTTAAATATATATATTAATATATATATATATATATAATATATATATACTATATATAATATACTTATATATATATTTATAAATATATATATATATATATATATATATATATATATATATATATATATATATATATATATTTAACTTTACCAGTTTCATGTTAAAATACTTGTTCGATATTTTTATTACACAAAAACACCAAATATATTTCAGGTATATGAAAATTGTAGCGTATTTTAGTTTATTATTAACAATAAAAAAGCATATAATTTAAAACCAATCAATCACTAATAGGTTCGTTCATTAAATACTTTCTGATCAAAGATTTTAAATACAGAGGGAAATGTTAGATTACTACTAATTATAATTATTGTAATAATATAATTATAATTATTATAATGATTATAATAATAATTATTATCTCTATGAAATAT
>JABUQX010003541.1:27500-32500 GCA_015478945.1 Trachelipus rathkii | reverse complement strand
ATATGTATACTATATATATATTATTATCATAGATTTCTTTGTATGTGATCTTATATATATATGTACATGAGTAATAAATTTTCTATAATCCTACAATAATCTTATAATATATGATAATATAATATATATTAGTATATATAGAATTATATATAATATATATATATATATATACTATATTATATATAATAATATAATAAATATATAAATAATATATATATATATTATATAATATACTGTATTATATTATATATAAATATATATAATATATATTACTAATAATATTATAATAATTTATTATAATATGAATATATATATATATATATATATATATATATATATAATAGATATATATATATATATATATTATATATACTTGATATATATATATAGTATATATACAGTAACACCGAAAATATAGCGCTAAACAAATCTTAACCAGATTAAAACAAATATAAATATATTTTACGTTACTCTTATCGTGTGGTCAGCGGAAAAAGCCTTGCCCGTACCCGTCGATTATTGACGTAGCGATTGCTACTACCAAAGCCAAATATTAATTAGAAAAAGAAAAAAGAAATCTATAAACATTTATGGATTGAGGAGGAACGAACATGACAAGAAGTGCTCGAGTAATTTAACAGGCCAACGGAAAATGGGTTGTAATAAATGGTTTTATCTGAAATCCTTTTACAGCAATGGCACACATGCAAACCTATATATAGTACGTAATATTATATATATAATATTATATATATATATATATATATATATATAATATATTATAATATATATAATATATTTATATATTATTATAATATATATAATTTTATAATATTATATATATTATATATATATATATATAATATATATATATATACGTAATATAATAATATAGTATATATATAGTGTAGCGAAGCAAGCAAATTTTATGTAATTACGATAGGCAAAATTTTTTATTTATAAAATTTGTCTATGAAGGAATTTACAATAGAAAATAGCGACCCCAGCTGATTTTCAGGAAAACTATATGTAATGTTTCAAATTGACTGAAATAGAAAGAAAACCGTAAAACGATTCGAAAAATGACAGTGGAAAAAGTTACAGCGTCTCCTAACTTGATATTTATACGTCAACTTAAAATCTTTATCCCCTTCCCCCGTTTAATAGTTGCAAAGAACTTAATTTTTCATATTTTCAAGCGCTCATCGGCGGTCGTGAGGACAGGGGTTTCCCGTAAGACATGGTTCTTGTAACATGCATGTCATAGTTGCCTTACTTTTTTTTCGGGGTCATTTCTAAAATTTCCATTTACGTTTTTCGTTCATTTCATTTAAGGATTACATGTTTCATGAAATTATGCTTGCTTTCCCTCTAACTGAAAAAGTTAACATACACAATGACATACACACACACACACCATATATATTATATATATTATATATATATTATATACTTATAATATATATATATATATATTATATGTATATATATATATAATAATTAATATAATATATATATATACTATATATATAATATATAATATATAATATATATATATAATGATGGTACTACGACTGTCATAGGATAAGCTGGATTTATATTGTCATCAAATAACATGATTTTGGTGTTTCTGGGCTCTCCTTTCCCTGAAAATAAAATTTTATATAATATATATATATATTATTATATTAGTATATATAATAATAATATATATATATATATATATATATATATATACTATATATATATAATATATATATATATATATATATATATAGTATATATATATAATGGAACAGATTTTCCATTCTTTTTTGAAAACCTTAAAGAGCTATGAGATGAGATTGATGGAAATTGAAAAATTTTCTTGGGAAAGGGGGGGGGGGGGTTGAATGACTTGAATTGCTTTTAAAGGGGGTAGGGGAGATTTGACATGGCTTTCAAGAAGAGTGGGGTGGGGATAATTTGAATTGCTTTGCAATCCCTTTATAAAAAAAAAAAAATTTATATATTTTACAATTTTCAATTTTTTTTTCAAATTCTAACTAAACCGTCAATAAGTTTATTCAAATGCAGCAAACAAACTATCATATATCTAACCCTTCATTTTACATAATATACCAGATTAAACAAAACTTTATTCACATGTTTCAAAAATGGGAAGGGAACGTATTCAAACCAAAATCAAGGAAGCGGCTAACCTTAGGAGAAGGGGGGATATGAATCAATGTGGTATATAAAAGTAAGGAGACCATTGCAAAATAAAATGGGTTAGAAATTTTTTCCCCCTCATTTAATTGGGTCTTACTTATGCATGGGTGTGGCGAAAGCATTTTTCATTTATTATTAATCACATTTCCGAAACGGGTAAGGACGAAAAAATGAAGAGGGGGGTGTGGGTGTTCCCGTTGGTTTCGTAGATCTTCGCAAGCTTATATGAAATTACTTAAAAAAAAACAAAAAACAAAAAAAAAACATCCAATCGTTTAGCGAACGAAGTCGGCTCGAGAATCGATGCCGCCTATTTTGGACTATCAACTTTATTCCAACATTCAAGATTCGCTTTGCCATTTTTATGCATATATACATATATATACATACATGACTCCTATTCTAACGTTTCTAAAGACGTTTATTTTCGCTTTAGCTATCTCTCTCTCTCCCTCTCTCACTCCTCCCTCCTTTGTTCCCCTGACCCCGACTCTCATTCCCCTCCCTCCCTCACTCTAGTCCACCCAACCCTATTCTCTATTCAGTTCAATCGTCATTTTTTTCCTCATACCACTCTTCCCCCGCCCCTTCCCCCTAGAAAGCCTTTTAAAATGTGGCCTATTTCAGTTTATGGTGTGATAAAGGAAGACCGTTAGTAACTAAAGTCCAGGCAGCGAATAAGCAGTGATGCAGTAACCGAACAGAAGAATAAGAATTCAAATGTCCGACCTCCAAGCAATATATATATAAAGTATATTATATAAATATATATATACATATATGATATAGTAGGAATATAGGGTAAGTAGTAGAGAGGTAAGTAAGTATAATATATATATATCATATAGTATATATATATATAAGGTATATAGTATAGGTGATAGATAGTATATAGTAGAATTGTCAGTTAGAATATTTATATGATATGATGATATATATTCCGATTTAATAAATTTTCCTGTCGCGGTTGTCAATGAGAGCGGAAGAGGAACTGGACAGAATCTGAGAGACGGGCTCGCGCTGAGAATCAGAAGTTGACATATAAAATACGTGGCGAGAAACCCTCGCTTTAATCAATGATTGCGGGAAATTAGATATAATTGAGAAGGCGAGAAATCTCTGTCAGAATAACGTAATTTCACTGCAAACTAAGTCGGCGAAATAGGGACATAATTGACGTATCTCTGTATACGCAAGGAATAATACAAGTATTTGCGAACACTTCTTTGCTTAAACTTGTTTCCCACACATTTTTTTAGTTTCAGAAGGAAAATTTTAAAGTTACCAAATATAAAATGCTAGGTAGATGGATTGAAGATAGATAGATAAATGGTTGCGTTCCTTTCCGTCCAATCAATATATTCCGTCAGTCAATCGCTTGGCTGGTAACAAAAGTTCTGGAGCACACGCAGAGAATAGCTTATAACAATACGAGAATTCCGCTTGGATAATGTAGGCGGCAACCACAAACAAGTAAATGCCCACTTGGAGGCTGGAAGCATGAGAATCTCTGGAGCGAATAAATTGCGGAGTAATATTTAATGGTAAAATGAACCACCAGAGACCATGTAAGGAGCGAAATGAGGAATGAAGCCGTTACCCTTTAGTGGACAAACGTATTCTGTAATAAATTTAAATGGATTGGAAAGACAACTGGAGGACCTAAATTTGTAGTAACGTAATAAAAATCAAAGTACATTAACCTATTATCCATAAAAAAAACAGGAAAATCGGTAATGGACGTACCATAAAATAATTAGGATAGAGCCTCATGGTCAATTGGGAGGAGGCCGAGTTGTTTGTTCCGAGCTCCAATCTGCATTAGGCCCAACCACAAGGAACGACGAAAGAAAAACCGAAAATGGAATGAAAGTGCAGATGTGGTCGTCTAGATAAGAGACAACTGAGAAGAACGGAATGAATGTAAAATCTACTAACAAAGGACGAGTCAATCCTAGAGACGGGAGGGAAAATAAATAAAAGATGTGATCATGAAGAACGACGTCGGACATTTCCCTATTACTAAAAGAGGGAAGCGAGCCCAGGGTAGTTGCCTAGGCACTAGGGATTGCAGACGTGGTGAGTTCGAACCCATCTCCCCCCCCACACACACACATATATATATATGATTATATATGAGTATATATTAATTATTATAATTATATATATTAGAATTTTATACCATGAATATAGATATAATATATAGTATAGTATATATATATATAAGGCACAAAAATGTTTTTTTAACGAGTACAGCTTTCGACTGACACCAGTTTTAGGAAAAAAGGAGTAGCAACACATATTCCCTTGAAAGATTAGACTGGTCAAGGGTAAGAAACAGGATTACCACCACTTATCAGGTAAGTTTATTTGCGGTTGAGGTTAATGCTACGCTGACGTTCCACTAAAATAGTATGAGAAAATTGTGAGGGCAATTACGATATTGAGACAGTTAGTTCAATATACTCAAGCGAATACGTTGTAAACAATTTGCCGTGAATAAGTTTTAAAGAAACTATTTTATTAAACAAAGGAATGGAATAGCTTTTTTTTTACGGCAGCTATATGGTATAGTGATAAGAAAGCTAGAGACTACACGAATATCGAACGAATTTCAAGAATGGTAAGGAGAATTCTTTTTTCATTACAGTGCACATTTTAGAAGTTGCCTGAAACACGACACTCGAACGAGATAATAATTGGAGCAATAAGTAATGATAGTAGGGAAGATCAGTGGAGTGGATTGAATAATATATATAAAGACTGATAATAATAGATTGGAAGAGTGA
>JABUQX010003541.1:0-22500 GCA_015478945.1 Trachelipus rathkii | reverse complement strand
TATTTAATTGTTTTAAAAGGGAGTTAACCGATATATATCGAATGAAACGATGTAATCGATTTTTTTCGATTATTTCAAGACATAGAGCGTTCAATTACCAAATTTTTTTATTTTATTTTTTTTAACTAAGGAATACCAAAGATTTAAATCGCAAAGATGGAAAAAGTCAGGGGTCTCTCGGCCTCAGCAGGGGACGTCGTCCCGCACCTGTCTTTTTTATATATAAAAAAATAAAAAATTAAATTCAAAAAATTAAAAAATGCAGCTTTTGCAACTCGCGCTCTTTTCATTGAGTTTTAGCTACACGTACACTGCCAGGGGTTTCACGCGTACGCGTTTCGGCGATTTTCGATTGTCTTTTTATTAACTTCCTTTTAAAGTAGTAGTGCCTATATATATATATATATATATATATATATATATATATATATATATATATATATATATATATATAATATATATATATATATATATATATATATATATATATATATATATATATATATATATATATATAAAATGGTATTTTAACTTAGCATTAAGATTGTTCTAATGCTATGGAATTATCAAAACATTCTTAGCCACCCATTTGAGCATAAATCTAAAGAAATCTTAGCATAAACATTTTCCAAAAACCGCATCTAAGGCAATATAGACAATCTAGAACTATTCTTTTAATTTTCAATTCGATCATTATTGTTCCAAGTGAACATATTTAACCGAAAGTAAACCAGAGGCTAAAGCTTATATAAATTTCAGCTAAATATTGATTATTAAAATGTTTTTTTACACAATTTCTGCAGCCTTATTAATTAATCACAAGCTTCTTTCATCTACAAATCTTTCTCCTTAAACAGTATTCTTAAAATCGACAATCACACAAACGCACATACTAACGGAATATTGGTAAATAATTTACGCCCAAGGAATTTGTAAAATAAAAACAAAAGGTCTTGTGATTGGGTCACTTGTAAATATGAGAGGTCATTGAGCCTGGATTAAATAAATTAAGAGTAGGATTTGTCCACACTTTAGGGTTTAAAGAGATGCACACACATTTACGAGTCATTTATACAGGGACATATATATATATATATATTATATATATATATCTCTCTTCTGTGGGTATATATATATATATATATATATAATAATAATTATATATATATATATATTATATATATATATAGATTTATATATAGAATATATATATATAATATATATATATATATATATTATATATATATAGGCCCTGTTATGTTTTAAGACTCCGTCAGTTTGATTTTTTTTTTTTTTTTTTTTTTAACATATTGCTAGTATTATGATATTAAACAATAAATTTAAGTATTGATGGACATGATTCAAAAGTTCGAAATATTTTAAAATTAATTATTGTAAAAATCAATTTTATATCAATAAATTTTAAAAAAATGGAATATCTCGAAAAGTACGACACTTACAAGAAAACCAATTACATATTTGGAAAATCAGCGTTAAAAAGCTTATTACAAAATGTAAAAAAAAAAAAAAAAAATATTTTTTCATAAATGAAATATTCGAAAAGTACAACACTTACAGAAAAACCAATTTCACATATTTGGAATCAGCGTGTTAAAGCTTATTACAAAAATGTAAAAAAAAAATTAAAAAAAAAAAAAAAATTAGGGGGCTCGAGCCGACGGGGGACAGAGGGGGGACGTTTTCCAATACCCTTAGGGGAGGGCGGAGAACCCCGCGACACCCAAAATACCAAAGAGCGCGGGGGTTCGGAGACCCTCCCCGTAGGGGGGGGGAAATAGTCCTACCCTGTCATCCCCCGGAAGGCCGAGAGACCCCGGACTCCTGCCATCTTTGCGGTTTTACCTGGGTATTCTTAGTTAAAAAAAAAAAAAAAAATGTAAAACGGAGGGAGTTCGTGAAACCTAACTGCGTCCGTATAATATTTTTGAATCATTTCGTCCACCCTTAAATTGACTGTTAGGATCATGATACTAGAAATATATGAAAAAAAAACAAAAAAAAAATCAAAAACTGACGGAGTCTTAAAACATAACAGGGTCCTATAATATAATATATATATATATTATTTATATATATATATATTATATATATAACTATTATATATATATATATATATATATATATATATATATATTATATATATATATATATATATATATATATTATAATATATACTTTAACCGCAAATCTAAAGACCAATTATTTGGTTAATTAAAAAAAAAACTGGAGCAATCATCAGCTGAGATTTCCTTTATTCCTTATTCAGGAATTCCTACTTAATAACGTAGCCTTCGTATTTCCCATCCATCCCCCCTCCATTTCCATTACTCCTACCTACCAAACAAGCCTTTTCCTCTCCATCACTCTAAAGTCTAAACACTTTCAATTTTCGAGCTAGAATAGTCAGTCCTTCCAAGATTGTAAAATGAGAGTTTATATTTTATATATATATATATATATAGTATATATAGTATATATATATATATATATATATATATATATATATTTTATAGAGAGTGAATATTAAAAAAATATTTATATAGTATATAATATATTATATCATATATGGCAGAGCAGTTTAAAACTTAAGAAAATCTTCCGGATAGGAGAATTGGAACAAGGAAATAATGCTACTCTTTGAAAAGATTAAATCTATATTTCTGTTCACGTATTTCCAAAATCTTAAATCCAGCACTCCTACAGGGGGGAGGGGGAAAAGATGCCTCCGACACTTGCATTTATGAAATTAGCAAACCAACTGCATGGATTTTCCGGATAGGGGATGAACGAACCCCCCCCCAAAAAAAAAAAAATTATTAAAACTACTCCATCCATCCCAGTGACGTTAAAATTATTCCACAGTTTAAAAAATACTTTTATTATAAACTTCAGCCTATACACTTCAAAATTCAGACTATCATCATACATTTTCTTTACGTCATTCGTATAAAATACCCAACGATTATGTAAATACATAATATAAAAAAAAGGGTTAACTTTCTTTAAAACAAGCAAAAGGGGCAATTACAGCAAGCGAGCGGAACACAACAAAAGAAGAATGTAACTCGTTCGTTCGCTTTGGCTATTCCCCCATTACCCCCCTCTCCAAACCCCGCTCCATTTTGCACCCACCCTCCCTCCCATCTAACTCCTCTCCTAACCCCCCCCCACCCTTGACAGAAAGCGTCACACACCGTCAGCCATGTAGCAACATCACAAGGGAAAAAAATGGCTTCAAAGGAGAATTTCATCATATATGCGAGTGCATTATATATATATATATATATATATATATATATATATATATATATATATATATATAGGTATTATATATATATATATATATATATATATATATATATATATATATATAATTATATATATATATATATATATGGCCAGCGTTTAGTATATCCGTCATATGTATCTTAAAAACTATTAATGCTACAGTAAACGGAATACATTGCTGGAATGCTGGTCCAATTTTAGTACGGAAATGTAAAAAAAAAAAAAAAAAAAAAAAAAAAAAAAAAAAAAAAAAATGATATACTCCTCTTGAAAACTACAATAGCTACAGCGAAATGGAATACATTTTGTGGAATCCTGGGAAAGTTGATACCAATTAGGAAAATGGCTTTATACGCACGATAGGGCTCGAGCGACGGGATCATAGGGTAGGGACGTTTCATACCCCGTAGGGGAAGGGGCGGAGGACCTCCCGCGACACCCAAATACCAAAGAGCGGGGGTTCCGGAGGACCTCCCCGGGAGGGGAGATTAGGTGCCACCCGTAGTTGCCCGGAAGGCGAGAGACCCGAGGCCGACTCCTTTGCCATCGGGACGGAAGATATCCTCATTGGGGTATTCGTTTACGTAAAGAAAAAAAAAAGCAAAATTTTGAGAGAAAGTCTATTATTTAATAGAAAGGGTCTATTATTATTTTAACGAGAAACTATAAAAGGGTCTTACAGAATAGAGCTGTTAATCATATTCGGTATAAGATTAACAATTAATGTTTGAGGTTTATTTTTTTTATTTTTGTACATTTTATGTATATATTTTAATTTTACCAGGATTCCAAAAAATGTATTCCATTTCGCATGTAGCTATTGTAGTTTTGAGATTAAATTTTTTTTTTTTTTTTGTGGTTTTTTTTTATACATTTCCCGCACTAAAATGGGACCAGCATTCCACCAATGTATTCCGTTTTACTGGAGCATTAATAGTTTTCGAGATATATATGACGGATATACTAAACGCTGACCAATATAATTATATATATATATATTATATGATATATAAATAATATATATCATAGAGGTATATAGTAGTCATATATATAGTATATATAGATATATTATATTATATATATATACTATATATATATAATATATATATATAGACGTATATAATAGAGTAGTATAATATGAGTATATATCATAGATATATGATATAGCTAGTAGGTATGATAATCGATCTTACATTGGTATGGGAAAATTTATAACAAAATTAACTGTTAAACGAAAGAGGTGGTGAGAATAGAAAGAAGTAAAAGCAGGATTATAGGAAAGATAAATTCTAACTTATACTGCTAACAATGAAGAGAGAGATATCAGATACAACAATCTTCATAGTCCAACAGGACTCTATGGCAAATCTGAAGATGACGGCAAGATAAGGAAGTCAGATACTGAAGAAATCTTTGTAATAGTTGTCACACAGATTGGCTTTTCTAAATATATACTGTATAGTATATATAAATAGATATAAATAGATATAATAGAGATAGATAGATAGATATTTATATTTAGTAGTAATTAGTAGTTATATATAATATATATATGAATATATATATAGATTATATTATTATATATATATATTAAGTTACACGAGGAAAAAATGAACGTAATGCGTCATTCGACGCGATGTCATGTACTGAGAGGTTTGACATATAGTCGGGAGGGGGGAGAGTGGAAATGACTGGGGGAATGGGAAAGGATAAGAAGAATGGTCTTAATAAGAGGGGAGCCAGGGATTGAGCTGAAAAAAAGAAGGAGTTCAAAGAGTGGGCGGGGTGGAGGGAGTGAAGGCGTAGGAAGGAAGAAGAGTAAGTGAAGAAATCTGGTATGTAGATAGAACCAAAATAAAATTGTAAAATAAAAGCCCTAAATAAGTCAAGAATTCGGAAGCACTGTGCAGCGATCATGTTTTAATCTCCTGATATAAACAATCAAGATTAGAAAAGTACCGAATAAGTTAAAACTAGTCTTAATTATAAAGGAGTAATTAATAAATATTCCAATGATAAGTCATCACTTCGTATCTTTCCACAGTCCTCACTGCCTCCCCCATAATTCTTTCTTTTCCACTGTCATGTTAAAACTTCACATCTCACAATTTTTACACGCCAGTGGCGAGAAGAGTGAAAAACTACAAGAGAATAGCTGATACGAATAAATGAGATAAGTTTAATGAAGGAGACTTGAAGAAAAACTTGTCAGGAAAGACGGAATATGCTTAGTAGGGATAGTAGAAGTAGTAGTAGATATAGTAAGGTATATATGAAGGTAATGATATATATAATTGAAGTATATGTAGTATATAGATATTAGATATATATATATTATATAATAGTAATATAGTTATATAAGTTATATAAGTTATATATTATATAGTATATAGTATATATAATATTTAGTATATATAGGATGTTTGGTATGGCGTAGATGGGATATGATTTTGACTAAAAGCAAATTTGATCGCGGTTTTAATTATAGTTATAAGTTCTGCATGGTTATGACGATGTATAACAGAGTTATATGTAGTTTGTATGGTGGGGGAGTAGCATGTACTAATTGGGCTAGTTTTCCTTTCAGTTGTCGACTTTGTGTATACTATATGTAAGTTATTGACAAGACCTAGATGCTAGATTGCTATTAGTTGATGTTTTGCATGAGATGTTTGGTTCTTATTTGAGTTGTGACGAATGGAACAAGTCTCGTAAAGGCCCATGTGGCGTTTTTACTGTCTTACTATAATTTCTAATGAGTCTAACACAATCACGCGTCAGGCAGAAAAATTTTGTGCAATTTCGTGATAGATTGAAATTAAATATGTTGGCTAAATAGAAATATGAATTAGTATACTATAACGCATGCATGAAGATTCAAAAACTCCATTTGCCTTCTTAGTAACAATAATAGATAGAAAATAATACCTTTCAATATAGAAAAGAAAAAACCGAATATTCGAGCTATTTTGGTGTATAAAAATATACAAGCAACTCGGGACTTTGCCCAAGGACCAATCATAGAGTTCGAGTGTTCCAACGTATATTTATTTATTTAAAGATGCATCATTAGAATCAAGTTTCCATTAGTCCTTTTTGAATAAAAAAAATGAAATTACAATTGTTATAGTAATTTAGGCAAATACAATAATATCAAATAATGATATATACTACGGGTAAGTAATTGTATGCATACCCGTATTCAGTATTACGTTTCAGCGATATCGGGTTATGTTCATTATATACAGTTTATATAACGAAAAAAAAAAAAAAAAAAAAAGGAGTTAACAATATGATGAGACACATATAAAATAGAAGTGGGAAAATTTATGCCTACACCTAACAAAAAAAATTGGACTATTTCCGGTGGAGGGTTAGCACGCGCAGGAGATAGACAAGATGAGAAGTTCAAGAGTAACAAGCAAAATTACGATCATATCTATCATTATCATTCATATATATATCCTCTTAATTCTGCTTCGGCAGAGAGTAGACTCCCAACGGACGAAAACATTCATGAGATTCTGGCCGAATAGATGAATATATTGTAGAATAAATAAAAAAAGATCAAGGCTTTCGAAGAAACTTTGTGTGGGAGGGGGTTGAGGTGGGTGGACAACGCAGAACGGGGGAAGACAGACGCGAGGATGAAAAAGGAAAATTAAACGTATCTGAGAATAGACAAATATCTGCCTAAAATTTCACCTTCCATACGATAATATAATAGATTAGTACTAAATAATTAGTATAAGTTAATATATATATATAATAGTATATATAGTAAGTTATATATAAGTATATATATATATATAATAGTATTATATTATATATATATATATATATAATATATATTATATATTATAAGTATATTAATATATATATTCAAACTCTGGGTAGGAGGTAGATTTCCAAACCAATTTATCTTAAATTACCTCACTAAAACGATTTGGCAGGTATGCAAAAAAAAAAAATCAACAGCTAATATTAGATACTAATTTGACAGTGTCTTGCCTTGTTAACCCAGAAAGATTGCGCCAAAAAGACTCCTGTGAACTACTAATAATAATTAACCATAATGATCCAAACTACAAATAAGAAAGCGTATCCGACATGTAGTAGAATATAACAATTATCAATTCGCTAGTAGCAACAAATGCACCAGACGGCTGTGCCACCCTGCTATCATTCCACCCTCTTCCTCCTCACTCCGTTAAACTATTAGTTAAAATAGAAAATAGGAAATAAGATGAAATACGCAAAAAAAAAAATTTATTTTGAAATATTTTTCAGGTGAGAGTTCCCTCCAAATTTGGGCTCTTTAATTATGTATTATTATTAATTATGATATATTATATTATATATTATATATATTATTATTATATTGATTATATTATTAGTGTTTATATAGAATTACTGCAAAATTTTCAGAGTTAAGAATTGGTTTTCTATAATAAAGCAATACATAAGACGTAATAACTGAATGGTATGGTATCGTGAGAGTAGATAGTATGATATATATATAATAGTATGAGAAATATATAGATATGATAGGAATAATATTAGATATATAGTATAATATAGTAGGAATATAGTAGATGTAGTAGGTATATATAATTATAATATAGATTAGATATAGTAGTATATATGAATAACTATATATATAATATAGATAATATATAGAAGTATATATATATGCCTCACCAATGATTAACAGAAAGCTACCAGCATATCAATAGGTGGGAAACACAGGCCTAACTCTGGAACAGGTAAAAGGAATGCTAGTGGAATCAAGCAATCGTTAAGACCGGCCAAGAGGACAGAGGGTGGCACCGCGACGTACTGGAGCTGAATATCTGAATGACTAGGAATGAACAGGGAAGATTCAATATAACTCGTAGATAGCAGCTACGAGCATTGGATAAGCGAGGCTCATGACGTCCTCAACCTTATAACCCTTGAGAAAGGGACAGTGATTAAGGAGGGTGTGAATGCAACAAACTGTATCTATATATTCTACCACAACTACAACACTGAAAAATATATATATAGTCTTTCACGAAATCCGCAACAACAACGATTGTTATTTACACAATGAAAGACTAAACTGCTAAACATTGAACGAGGAGAAACGCACTGCCGACTACAAACCGACGACGAACATAAAACGGAATGAGAGAAACGATCGACTAGTTCTTCTGAACCTCACTAAGAACTGGTGGAACGAGTATTTAATCCAAAACCTCTCTCCATCCAATCTTCTGCAACTCCGCTTTTCGCTTCGAGGTTCGAAATGTATACATATAAATATATACACACGCGTTTTTTTTTCTACCCGAGAATCTGATAAATTCTTCCTGATAACGACTCAAATATCAACACCAAAATATAAGTAACACTGTACATATAAGTTCCCTTTATAAACTAACCCGCATTCGAACGTCTAAGAAAATCAAAAAGCATTACAAATTAGAATATAAAGAAAAAAAAAACTACGCAACTACTCTTCTTCCTTCTTCTCCTCCTCTTCCTCCGTGCCCGAGGATACCAATGAGACAAGCTGAACGTCGGCAGGAGCAGGAGCAGCAACAGCAAAGCCCCAAAGGGGCGACCCTATCCAATTCAAACTGTAATGAAAGACCCAGAAGGCAAGGTCATGCACCAAAGGAATGTGTTCGCTTCGAATTACATGAAGCGATACCAAAGAAGAAATCGAAATGCAACTATTATTATCATCATCATTATTATTATAGGAAATGAAATTTATATGACAAACTAGGAATATATATATATTATATATATATATATATATATATATATAATTATTATATATATATATATATATTATATATATTATATATATTATGTATATATTATATATTATATATATATATTTAGTATTATAAATACACATATTGGCTCATAAATATGATTATATATATATATATAATATATATATTATCTAGTGAACACTTTTTTAGGCTGCAATAATTTTTTTTCACAGTTTCACAGTGTAGTACATCTATATACTCCTCTGATGATAGCATGGTAATAATACTATAGTATATAAAAATTCCATTATTGCCAACTTTTAGCGACCTACTCCTAGGGTACTTTATCTCTACACTCAAGCCGGTCGGTAATTAAGTATATACTCACTAGAAGCAGTGTTTTTATTTTTTCTTCTTGAAGTTTCCCTAAAGGCCGTAAAAACCACGGGTTTGGACGAGATACGTTTTTTTTTTTTTTTTTGTAATAGGATCGGTTTATCTATTTATTTTGTTTGCTTAGTTTTTAGCATCCCGTGTATTGTGAAATATTGAAAAATTCGTTAGGATATATATATATAAAGTAATTTTACATATTATAGGGAAAGTAAATTCATAAATAGAACTCTACCGCCCTCTTACGTCTCTTATAATAGTGATAATATAATTGACTTTTAATATAATGTTGGAGATTGTGTAGTATGATAGATGGTAAGTTGTGAATGTATGAAATACATATATTGGCTCTAAATATGATTACAAGGTTCCACGTTGAGATGTAAGTGAATAAAAATTCGAATATAAGGGCAATAAAAAAATGGCTAAAACATATTTCAATAAATAATATCTTATCTAAGTAATTAACATGTCATAACCAATACGCATGTCTCTAAGAAAAGAAAAACATTATATGACTTTACAAACAAGCATCTACCTTGGCTGATCCTGTTGTATCATGTACATAAAGTCTATTTCTATGACGTCGCATCAAATCTCTCACTCTCACTGACACACTCCATTATCTTTCTAGCCGCTGCATTGTTACATCATTCTACTAATACTAAAAAAAACAATAACCCGCTAGACAAAATTAACGCATAGATAACGGTGGGGCGAGAGAGTGTATGATGTCTTTTTTTCGTTTAATTACGCATTTACTCTCTCACACGTGTTAAGATATTCCGATGTAATGGCGTCTTTTACTAATCATTTGTATGACAAAACTTAAAACTGTGATTTAATACGATGATGTAGTATGGTGTAAAAATTTTTGCTATGTTAAGCTGTTCCTAGGTTTGAATTGTAGGTTTCATATAGATTATTAGCTATAAATCGATTTATACGTACTATTCTGGAAATTATGGAGTAATAGAATTCGCTTACGCATCTATAATTATATAGGTATAATGCTCTCGGATCAACTCACTAATCAATTTATTTGCTTTATTATATAAAATTACAACACCTTATATATTACACTATTTACCTAATCTCTACATTAATTATATAATAGCTTATTACCTACTTAAGATAGAAGAGCTACTGCCTATTACATAAATTTATAAATACTATGAAATCATTTTTGTGTGCATATATTAATATTATATATATATATATATATATTATATATAATATATATCTATATATATATATATCTATCATTACGATATATAATTTTGTTACATAATATGGATTTTTTTATTCAATTTTGTCTATATGAGCACATCCTATGTTAAGGTAGTGACAAATCTCCCTCACTCACTCACTCTAACTCCTCATGGTGAGAGAATGATAAGAATAGTGTGTAACAATACACGGCTTGGTAGGTTAAATTGGACACATTTCATCTGTATATTATTTAATATTGGGCGTACCTTCTCTAATGTAGCCTTTTGTAATTAAGTACGATATATTAATGTGTGTTGATATATATATATATATTATAATATATATATATATAATATATTATATATATATATATATATAAATATATATATATATATATATATATAATTATATATTATACTATATATATATATTATAATATATATATATATATATATATATATTATTTAGTATAATATATTATTAATATATAAATATATATATATATAATATATATATATAGTATCATAATTAATATATATAATATATTAATATATAATTATATATTAATATATATATATATATATATATATATAATATATAACCTAATATATATTAATTATTAATTAATATATATTAATATATATTATATATAATATATATATATATATATTATATATGAATATTATATAGTATTAATATATTATAATATATCTAATATATTATATATATATATAATATATATATTATAATATATATATATAATATATATATATTTATATAAAATAAAATGAATAAAGCAAAAAATTAAATAATAAAGATAATTAAAATTTAAAATAAATATCATAATATAATTACATAATAATAATTAATAACAATACATAAGTTTCCGATTATTCAATAGGTCACTTCTGTCAAGAAAGGAAAGGATAGCGGCGGTATTATTCTTTACCCAATTTATGAGTGTGTCTACCGCGATATTCAAGTTTGGTGTGTAATGTTTTTGTAGTTTATTGCGTTACATATTTTTTTAGTGAAGAGATGGTAATATTTTTTAAGTGTTCATATTGACTTCGTCATTGGCCTTCCTATTTCGCGCGCTGTTAAACGTTTTAATTTTTTGGCGCTTTTGCCACCTCACTTCAATCCATTTTTTCTTTAATATCTATTTTTTAATGTGTTAAAAAAGCCATCAGTATGATTAGTTTAAAGGCCAGGAAACAATCTTTTTTATTCCATAGTTGTATGGTAAAAAGGTTATTATTTATTATTATTTTGATTTATTATAAAAAGTTTTTGCAGACTTTTCATTCAAGCGCACCGTACTAGTAAGAAAAGGTTGAACGTGGTGTGATCTTTCACTTCCTCTATCAAATTTCCCTTGTCGTTTATTATATTATCCTGCTAAACATAAGATAACTGTGCATAGCCACAGCAATAATAAACTACTTATATTTATTTTTTTTTCTAATGAATTTTATTTTTGAAAAACTTATTAAGCACCATTTTATGTCAAATAAAATTTGGACATTTCCTCGGGAGGGACATTGTGGGGTACGGTCCGTTAGTAGTTACTAAGATATGTTATTATAAATATATATTTTTATATATAATTAAGACACTTCTATGACCTTTAGAGGTATGAAGGAAGCGTCTAATTGCTCATAATGTTATTCTATATATAATAATATATAATGTATATATATATTAGATAGCTAAAATAGGAAGTTATCTATATATTACGTCATTATTAATATTTTAAGCTTTCCTCGAAACTTACTGAAAATGTACTATATTAACGAAAAATTTCAGATGGCTTTGTCAGTTATGTACGATTTAAAGGAACCGTATTAATTTCGCAACCACTATAAATCATATATATATATTAACTCCTTTCACATATATTCTTTTATTAACTTCGAATTAAAATTCCTATTTAATCTTTATATAAAAAGGTATAAAACAACTTATTTTTCAAAAATCATTTTCACTTAACTCATCAGTGTCTGAACATGTTCTATTCTATTATTATACTATATATACTACAAAATAAATTATTTACACATAATATATAATATTATACTTATTATACTACGTTGCCTACTCACGATGTAGATAGCAAGTGCATTTGTCTAATTTACGGTGAACAAGTAGCTCTTGAAAATTTATGCCCAGATACTATACTGGCATATAATAACTCAACAATTACATATATATATACTATATACATAAGTTAATTTGTGTGTCTAGACTATCGATAATCATACTTACGTATAACTATATGGAATCATACAAACAGTTATACAAAGACTGATATTGCGCTTCTTTTATACGGCTCTTCCATCACATTCAATTAAATAAAGTTATTTTTTAAGCTCTTGGAGTTTTTGCAGCTCAACCAAGACTACTGGACACTTTTATTCTTTAGAATGTGTATTAATACAGCGAAACGACCTTTTATTATTAACTTTTTCACTATATATTATTGTTATTTTATTTATTATTTTATTTATTATTTAACTAGTCCTCTCTTACTAAGCTCTCTTATATACACACAGTTAAGTGCACACGCAGTAATCGCAATTCATTCGAAATTTATTGTTTTCATCATATGCATGATTTGATACCAAATTTCAATTCACAACTCACTTGTTTATAGCTTGTTGGAGATATGTTCTTGACGCACTTTGTGCTAGTGGATCGTCGCGGTAAGGTGTTTTGGTGTGTGCGATATATGTGAAATCATAATTTCTCGTTGCCGTACCGTCTAGAAAGTTTATGTCGTGATGTGGTATCCTCGCACGCGGAATGATAAAGTAAATGAAAGTTAGTCAGCGCTCGCATATATATATACCTCATAATACAGTACTGTACTTAGAATAAATTACTTTTATTCTTGTTTTAAAGTTCACGTATAATATATATATATAGTAAATAGATTCGGGATAGCATTTGATACTGCAGGCATCAGTAGAAGTGATTCTTTGAATATCAGAGTCGGGTTTTCCCGTAAGATAGATATAGTTTTACATTTTATTTTTTATTTATAAGGTCGTGGTAAAGCCTTAATAGATAGAAGTGGTACTATTAATAACCTATATATATATATAGATATAAGTTTTTAAGATATTTTTTGTATTGATATCGTTTTTGTGGTTTATCGAGTTTGACAGGGTGTGTGAAATATTAGTTTGAAAGTACCGAAATGGGTGAAATAGCAAACAAGCAAAGTAATAACCATCGTGATAATAAAAATTACTATAGTTGAATTTTTCGTTCTTTTAGTAAATTATATCTCTTTGTGAGATATAACTATTTAAGAATATAACTTATTTAATTAATATTGTAAGAATATATAAGAAAAAAATATTTTGTAATAATAATAAATTACATATTAAAATACTCTTATCTCAGTAATGATTAGTGTAGTACGCACTTTGTCTAGTAGAATCGCTACATACTTAAGGGCTTATTTATTCTCGCACATATATATTATGGTAATATGTACTACAGTTATGTCAGCCAATTAACACGATAACCCACAAACCTCACTTCTGTTTTCAATTAAGAAAGCAAAAATCAACTTTCTTACCCCTTTTTAATCTTTCTTCCCCCCTCGTTTTGACATCGATTTTTTTTTTTTTTTTTTTATATATTTCTTTTTTTAAAAAGACAGAATAGAGACGAAAGGTTAAAAAATTTATGTAAAAAATTAAATAACCAATTGAGAAGAAATCATCAGCTACACACACATTAAATTCACTTGCCAGTCTGAAAGCCAACGGAACTATTCCTCTACAGTAAATTTTCACATTCATATAAAAACGGTTAAATCATTTTTAAATTAAGATAAGAGGAAAAAGGAAAGGGTGTACACTGGTCAGTTACTTCGTTTTGGCGACGCATTTTCTTTTGGGTTCGTTACAAATAAGACAATATATTCAGCAGCTATAACTCATATCTACCCTTTATAAACTACATTATATTAAAAGTTTATAAATATGAATTATTTCACAATATAAATATTATATATATATATATAATATATTTATATTATATTTATATATATATAATATCTTATTATAATTATATTGAATATTATTTATTATATATATATTTTTTATATATATATATATATATATATATATTATATATATATTATATATATATATATATTTTATATATTTATATATATATATTATTATATATATTTATATATATTATTTATAATATATTATATATATATATTATTATATATATATATATAAGTATATAATTAAGATGTAATTATTTTATTTATCGCTATTATTATTTTAATTTATCTTTGTTTTGTTTGAGGCAGCACGCGTGCATTTGCAGATCAATAAATTAAAACAGAAAGTGTGATATTTTTAAATTTTTTTTATTCTCATAAGAATAAATAAACTTGAACATAAGAAGTATAAAAAAGGAAGTGCACTTGGTGTAACTGTGATCGTTCTATAATAGAACGTAAGTTTGAGACTTATTAATGCGGAAAATTATTTTAAATATTTAAGATGATAAGCAAAAAAATATTAAATTTTGAATTTGAATTTTGCATATTTCATTTGTGTGGAAATCTTTTATTTGTCTAATTATATAGCGTTAGGGGGCCTTGTGGATGGTACTTGTTGAAACTTCGCGTAACTTGGTTATAAATGGTCACCTCTGAAAAGGACAGCAATTCTATTTCAATTAAAATTATTATAATCAGTAATTTAATTGTAGTTTCTTCAATATTATTCATTGTTCAATTCAAGTACAATTCTATTATCAAAAGTTCCTATAAAATGTGAATTTTTTCATAAAAACTTTATGATATCATAGCCCACTCACAGCCGAGTATGAGTAAATTCGTATTTCTTTATGTGGTGGATAGCGTCGTTATAATTACTGGATGACAATAGTTTATTGCGTGGTTCTTTATTAATACTTAAAGCTGTTTTGCTTACTCAAGCTTATATTATACTTACATTAATTTACAAATTCACTTTAAATATAATTGAAAAATAAAAAAATAATATTTAAAAATCTTAAAAATCTTTATTTAAAAATAATTTTTAAATTGCTTGCCAAAGGTTTATATATATATAATACTTATTATATATATATTAATATAGGTTATATATAGCATACATGCAAATAACGATGTCATTACATTATTATAAATATTCTGTAACATGCTTTTAAAAAATTATAAATTCTGAAATTTGTTGACGAGCGCCGGTGTCACCGTTGTCACATTTCCTTCGTAACCTCACATTCTAATCTAATATTCTTAAACAACGCATCTACACAAAAAATTACATTTTTCGCGAAAAAAAAATTAAAAATGAAATATTGCAAAAGTAAAGGTAAAGTAAAAAGTAACATAAATATGTTTGGCTGGTGATGGAAATTTGGTGTATACAAAAAAAAAAATTAGACGAACATAACAACCATATATCGTAGTTGGTACAATTTATATAACTAATTTTATAATTAAAGTATTAACTAAATAATATATTTCAAATTGTTTTATTAATAAAAGAAATTTTTTTTTTTGGCATAGTTTTATTTTTTCAATTTACTTTTTCCATCAATGTGTGTCTTTTTATTACGCATGCTTGATATACAGTATTTACATAAACCCAGGTTAGTAATTCTTCATAATTACTATATATATATATCTGTAATAGTATATATTTTAGTTGTTATGGTGGTATTCTTTTAGAAATGATTAATATTATTTATAATTAATATTTTAACCAAATAAAAAATAAAAATAATAAAAAAAAATTTATTTAATTTTTTTTATTATAGAGCTGTGCTTCAATTTTTGACTTTATTATTATTCTATTTATATATTCATACCTACATATAAGTATATTATATAAATATACTCCCCCTATATACTATATAGTTGGCTACTATATACTACCTATATATATATTATAAGATACCCTATACCTTAATAGCTCCTACCTACTACCCTCATTGTTATTTAGAATGTGGAGTACGAATAATTTACATTACGTGACATATATATATATACGTTATTTAATTTAACCTCTTCATACTAAATGTTGCTGTAAGAAAACTATTACAATTTTTAATTTGTTATATATAAAGTTATAAGAAATACATGAAAAACAAAACGTAGCTCCTCTTGCTGATTCTAGAAGACATATAACAAATTCTGAAAAGAAAAAAAAAAAAATAAAGTTAGTAACACTAGTTTTAATTATATCAAAAAAGCAGATTTTTTATATATATAATAATATATATATATATATATATATATAACTATATATTTTCATATTAATTTGAGTAATTATAGTAATATAATTATATATATAATATAATTATATATTATATATATATATATATATATATTATATAATATATATAATATATATATATATATAAATATTATTATATTATATAATTGGTTGTGTGTACATTTTTTAATCTTATTAGTATCTTTTATACAATACTTTCTTTTGTTACATTTTTTCGTCAGTAGTCGTTCTAGGTTTTTTTTACGTTCTTATTGTTTTAAATTTCATGAGTTTAGTTTCATATTGGTTGTATATGAGATAATTTCAGACGTTTAAATTATTTAACTAAATTATTATATATGGTGGCCGATAAGTGTGTTGTCTATTTAACCATATTCATTATTGAGTTCTACTTACGATAACTATACAATTCATTCACCCGATTACATTTGGGACTGAACCTCAATACTCTAATATTCACCTCAATGGGGGGAGTGGGGCTTAGCAGCAGGGGAAGAGAGTGTCTTTCACACATTTACGCTTGCGTGTCAGTTAAAGTAGTAACGTTTTATTATATTATATTTTACATACCAAGTGGAACGTTGTACAGTATTTATTGATGAAGGACGCATTTGCTCGGCCTCACCTAAACTATAGATGTTCTAAACATCGAATAGGTATGATTTAGACACTGCTGATAGGGCCATTCTGTGCTGAATACAGGTATTAATGACGTGAGTTTTGTATGTTATAATAATAACGGTTCTTGTTCTGATTGTATGATTGGTATTGTTCTACACGGGGGACTTAATTTTGGGTCGGGATGGTGTGGTTGTCATACGCAGATTTAGTTGTATTTACAGCTTTGCCAGCCGCAGTTCAAGGCCGGATAAACTGACCTGGTTACAGAAATTCGCCACTACAACGAAAAATTTTTTGTTCCCAGTCCATGTCGTTCAGCCTTGTTTCAGCCCTTCACTTGGTTTGGAATGGTTCGAGGCCTTTTTAATTTTATCGGTTACTTGCTCATTGCTGCCATTAGTGTATACACAGTGGCGATTATACCCTCAAGGGGGGATAACAACGAACCTTAATACTCAATTTGCAATATAAACATGGTGGGAAATATTTATTACACGGGTAAGAGAATGAAGTCATAGGGAATAAAAGCTTCTGATACACTGTTCCTGTTAAACTTTTTCCTTTACTTTTTTGGAGTGCGGGATGCATAAGAACGAGTCGAATGTGTGTGATGACATTGTTCCCTCGAATTAGAAAATGTTTTTCTTATAAAGGGTACACGCAATGATAATACTAATTTAGATATGACGGGGTGGGCATACTTTGCTTCAGCTACGATAAGGTATAATATATATTACTTTATTCATCTATAGAGATCTGTATATGGGTATATAACTATATATAAATATATAATATAATATATATACATTTATTTATATATATATCTTTTTTATATATTATAATATGAAATATGAATAAGTAAATCTATAAATATATATATTTATGATTATATATTATTAGGTTAATGATCATATATATTTATATATAATCAATAAGAGGGATGAAATTTGTTCATCTATTTGAGAACTCACTCAATAATGACAATAATGCTTTTTTTATGTTGTTCTTTCAACTGCAGTGATTTTATAACAAATTCATATTGATATAATCAATAATAATAAAGTATGTAGCAACATTTGTTTTCACTATATAATTTTCTGATTATAAAAAATTGAACTTTAGTATAGAGTATATCATCTATATACTATATATAACCCAGTGTTATCAGCTATGAATTTCGAATTATAGTATAATATATATATATATATAATATTATATTTATATATATATAATTTTTATATATTAGAATTATTTAATAAAATATTTAATATTTCGGTATATATAAATAAGGATCACGTATCTTAAATATCAGATAATTATATTGTTTTAACCCCCTTAGATTTTAATTTAATTTTTCCTCTTCGCATCAGGTGGGCTTCTGTAGGTTTGTCGAAATATCTTCAAGTAGCGTCTCCAATGTGAGGTTTAATTAATTTTATACTATTAAGAGAATTATACTTTTAAATATTGTTTTATGTAAGCGAGTATTTATTTTATAGTAAATAGCTTATAACTGTTTCACTTTTAATTTTCAAATTTGCTATCCAATATATTAAGGCCTTTTTGACTATTTATACAATTCTAGTTATTTTGCGTTATTATATATGGAATACTTGATATTTTATTATTTTTATCTTAGGTCAGATAACACCTTATGGAGCCGAATCCCGCTTACGGCACTCACCTGTAGACTGCTAATCAATGGAGGGTGTACTCAATGACTGGTCCGAGCACGTATTTTTTTTGCGCACTAGGTACTAAGGCCCAAAAGAGAATAGTTTTTACATATAGTCTAAACTACAAGGCAAATGGATGCTACACTTTCCTACATCTCACAATGATCAGTCACTAGTGACAAAGCAAGTCGTATTACAAGAAATAAACTGCAAATGACTAACTCGAATTTGTGCGCCTAGGTAGGATTCAAGATAAATACGCGAGAAATTTACATATGAGAAAGGGCAACAGAGGCACATATATAGAAGATTGAGAATTCCAACTTTTCGAAACTAAAAAAGACTAAAAGCGCACTCCATAAATGCTTGAGTATAGCTTCATAATTATGGCCTTTTTATTATATAAAAACTCTTGAAATATTTCAGAATTCGATTTTTAATTAAAAAGAAAGATTAGGACAGTGCCGTTTAGCCGGAGTTTATCAAACCACGCTGGTGGTGTCAAACCAATCATAATGGGCGAAAATCAACGTTTAGTCAGTTTTCAAGAGTATTTGGAGACATAATTATAAGCTAATTGTTTGGTGTTACCCTGACCCTTGTCTACTTTTTTTTGCTTGCAGCGAATCACGCATTTTGCAATAAGAATTTGGGGTCCGAAGGTAGAATGAGAGAACCGGCCTATTATCCGCGGAACCCGGTTGCCTGCTATGGCGAGGAGAAAACATCCGTCGTCGAAAAATTTCCTTCTATCATTCATTAGGGCATATTGGTGGGCTACGTGAAAAGATTTTTGATTTGAAATAAAGGTTTTCCTTCGGACGTGAGGAGCAGGAGTGCTAGCTTTTTTGTTATTTTGAAAAATTGCATTTACCCATTTTTCAGTTTTTATTGCTTTTTTCTTGCCAGTTCGATGTGAATTTTCTTGGTATTTTATTTGAATCCTATGACCTAAGCGCAACAAATGTCCAATTAGTCTTGCATTTTTTTCAATTTTCTGTTAAACGATTGCTTTATCACTAGTGACTCATTGTGGAGATGTAGGAAAGTTTGTAGCATGCCATTTGCTGTAGTTTAGACTATATATATTCTCTTTGGGCTTAGCTTCGACACTTGCTCTGGACGTCATTTGGAGTACACCTCCTTGATTAGCGCTCATGGGTGTGTCATAATTTGTGCTGTTCATCTGTATCTTTTGTTAATAATATTTTCAAGTATCCAGTTTCCATACCTGGTATATTTAATATATTTGGTGAAATAAGAGAAATTAACGTAACGAAACGAAATAAACAATATAATAAGTTTAATGTCTTAATCAAGTAATAAAATTAATTAAACCCTTAATTTTAAGTCTTGAGATATTTCGGTACAGATAGCCCACCTGATGGAGAGTAAAAATTAATTAATCTAGTCTTTTAAAAAATAAATAGGTTTCATTATATATATATATATATATAATATTAATATATATTATATATATATATATATCGTATATAATATATATAGTATATGTGCGTCCACATTTTTATGTTGTGTGTATTTTCTTAAGTTGTGTTATTTTATATATGTTGTATTTCGTATGTTGTTTCTATTTTTTTTTGTCTTGCATCATTTTGATTTGAATTGCGTTGAAAACAACGATAAAAAAAGCATTTTTGTCTTATTGAGTTTTTTCTCTCAAATAGATGACAAAGATTGTCCATTCCTCATGATTAAATATTATTAATATATTAGTTGAGCTTGCTTATATATATATATATATATATATATATATATATATTATATATATATATATTTATATATATAATATCTATATTATATATATATATATATTATTATATATAATATATATATATTATTATTTATAATCTTGGGTCATCGAAAATATGCGGTTATATAATTTAAATTTATTGTTACCACCCCTTCTGCCATCCTCTTTAAAAAAAAACTAATTTTTTCTAATTTTCGAGAATGTATATCGCGGCCGAACAGTCGACTCGTTATGCATGCAAAAAGTAAAGGAAAAGTTATAAGTGGAGCAACTTTTAAGAGTTTAAATTTTTTTTCAATGACTTCATACTCGATGACCTGGAAATTTTCATATTGCACGATTGCGTATTACAGGTTCGTTGTTAGCCCTTGATATTTCGCGTCTGTTCGGGCAAGAGAATAACCTGAGGCTCGAACTTTCCAAACCAGCCTACGCTAACGGGAACACAATTTTTTTCCCCTTGTGCCCCTCGTTTTCGTTTTGTTAGGGGTTTTCCTAGAATTAGTTTCGCTTGGTGTATTAATTAATGACACCGTTGTAATCTCGACTGAATACCACACTCACCAAAAATATTGACAACATATACAACAGAACAACCTATTATATAATAACATACAAAAATCACTTTCATTAATCTGATTCTAGCACAGAATGGCCTCCTATCAGCAGTCTAAATCATAGCTATTCGATTGTTTGAACACTATATTCATACTACGCTTAAGGTTGAGCGCGCAAGGCAAAGGTTCCTACAATTTCAATCATCAAAGTCTCATCTAATATGCTATAATGGATCTGATGTACAAACTCATGGTTCCGATTACTTGGGTATGTAATAAGTTAAATAACAATATAGAGCACTCACTCTCGTCATACTAAAGTAATATCTAAAGAAACGTTAACACTAACTCACTTACTGCGGTAAAGTGAAAGACACATCTTTTCCCCCTCGAGTTTCCTCCCCCTTGAAGTGATATAAGAGTAGAGGTTCAGTGGTATGATATTTTATAATATAGAACTGCAAAATTGGTTTAAGTATTATCGCCAATATATTATATTTAGTAATAAAATTAAACACTTATTCTATCCAAACCATGAATAGACAAAAACTGCCGCTGACATGGAAGAGAATTAAAAACAAAAAGAAGGTAAAAAAGGGAAAAAAAAAGAATAAAAAAAAAATAGGGAACTATAGAAAGAGCAAAGTAAGGGTAAAAATGTACACACCAATTATATATATGTATATCTATATATATTATAATATATTTATATATATAAATTATATATCTATATATTAATATATCATATATTATATTATATTATATATATAATATATTATTATTTATATATATATAATAATAGTCTATATATATAATATATAATATATATAAATAAGTATAATATATATAAAAATCTGGCTTCTAGTATAACTATAATAAAAAAAACTAGTGGAG